>JAPWTK010000978.1:0-110746 GCA_029963805.1 Aromia moschata
AGATGCTAAGAAAATATAAATATATCATAGAATATTATTTTATAATATAGAATAATTAAGATTTATATTTTATATTTATTATTTTTATCTATGCATTACTATCATCAATATCATGGTGGTGGACAAAATTTTGAATATACCTGGTGAAAATGTAAACTCTTTATTTTTCTCATTACAAAAAGGTAATGTGGGAAAAACTTAAAATTACAAAAAGGGAGTGCAATAGTTATCAGTAACATACAAACAAAATTATAGTTCATTCGACAAAAAATGCGGCTAGGATTATAAAGCTTGATACATATATCAAAAATAAGTTGGCCAAACATATGAACACAGTAAAATCAGTATTTAGTCGGTAAACCACTCCTTTTCAGAACTTCTTTCAGTCGTCTTGACATAGAATGTACAATCGAACGAGTAAATTATATGCCTACATATTTTATTCCATTCTTCTAGCAGTTTTATTTTAAAATATTGCTATAATTAAATTGTGTGATTCTTGATTAAACCGCTTCGCATTTCGTTTTTCTTCATTTGCTTTTTCTGATTTACGTAGATGTAATTCCTTCTCTATTTCTACAGCTCTTCTTTTTTTCTTCATCTTCAGTTGACTCTAGTGAAATGGCGAATTTGTCACATGTATTGCATGTATCTGTGTGTGGTTGATGAAGTGAAAGGTTAAAAGCAGTATTGAATATTTGGCGATAAAGCCATTCTTTGACTGGTTTTCTTTTCTTTACCTCGCAAAAGTCTATATACAGCTGACATTTTCTAAAATAAAGACATTTTTTAAAATAAGATGGAAGATATTGTTTGTTAGGGTTATCTTTCTTAGCATAATGACTTCTGTATTTTGGATATTGGTTTAGGGAAGTCCGGGCAATACGAACACGTTAACGGCTAGCTTATATAGAAAAAAAAAATTGTGGAAAAAATATATGTGTTTTTATTATAAATGCAACATAAATATATAAACTCTCAATGTATAACATAAACAAAAACTATTTGTTAACCAGAACAAAGTGATGACAAAAAAGAAAACATTGCAAAATTTCATCTTACCCGGTATACCCGGGCAAGACGAAATTCGGACCTGGGCAAAACGAACACTATTCACAACCGTCGCACGTAAAGTTCCTTTGCCCTCATAGGCAGTATAGGCCTCATGAGACCAATTTTGGCATCTATTGTACATGATCCAGTCTTCGCTGGGTTTTCCGTTTATTTCCTCGTATGATTCGCCGCATATTCCGCAGTAAGTCTCCTCTTTCTTGTGTCATTCGCGTTCTTCTTCCGCTGCTTCTTTATTCTTACTCCAGTTTGTTTCCCTTTGTTCGTCATTTCCTTGGGTAACTTTTTCACTTTGGCGTTCGAAGTGTTCAGTTTTTCAGTTGCTCCGTCTTTATTGGAGTGCTCGTTAATATTTCTGCCTTGCCAAGTTTGCGCTTCCTGTTGCTCTTTTTCGGACATGGCGGGGGAAGTGGCCTGATGACGCTGGGACTATAATATAAACTTCCGGGCGAGTTTTCTCGGAGATCTTCCAGAGATTGATGTCTAGGTGCAGCATGGCGAGCATCTGAATATTTGCTGCAACCCGGGGTTGAAAGACATCTAACATTTTCTTTCGTTTGTGCAACTTTTTGCACCAACGGCTCATCATCGGATGATAAAGAATCGTCGCCTTCCATTTGTTTATCTAACAAAAGAGAGGTCTTGTAATTTCGAATATTTTTGGTAATAAAAATAAGTTTCAAAATTGCTACTATAAACAACCTACCTGTAGTCGGTTTTGATAGTCCCACGATGGCATTGGAACAAGAATTTGAAGGTCCAGCTACAGCAACCACTTGTGGGGTAGGAGTTGAAAGAGGTCTTGCAGTTGGTAGTTGGGAAGAATTTGCTTGCTGACCCATTTCCGGGGATAATGGTGCATTTTCTGATCTCCTAGCATCAGTGGCATCAGATCGAGTGAAATCCTCGTCACCAAATATGTTTGGGTTAAAAGGCCAGATACCCGAAAAGCAAATCCACTAACACCGTTGGGGTTAGCACCTTTTAAGTATGCCTCTCGAAATAATCTTGCTACATCGTACTGTCCAACAATGCGACCTGGATGTTGCTTCTGAAAAAAGTGTTAATCTCCTGTTCGAAATACCTTTTTCACTGGCCCATATACAACAACGTCTAACGGCTGTACCTTGTGCGTGGTGTGCGGAGGAAACGACACGAACGTCACATGATTTTGAGAGGCAAACTCCACCAAGGCAGGATAATATTTATGGGATTCATGGTTGTCTAGAAGTAGCACAACGCGCTTAGTTTCTGAGAGACGGACATATTCTACAAACATCTTTAACCACAAGAGAAACGTCTCCCCATTTGTCCCACCATTGGGGGTGCAAGTGGCTTGTGTCCCGGGCGGAGCTCCATCTAGCAAGCGTTCTTGCATTCTCTTTCTTGCAAAAATCATAAAAGGTGGAATGAAAGAGCCAGTTGCGTTACAGCAGCATATAACTGTGGTTAATTGTCCTCTTTCTGCACTTGATATGATTCCGACTTGTTTTTTGCCACTTATGGAGAGAACTTTTGGTGGCTTGTTCGTGGTGGTCATAATCCCAGACTCGTCCATATTATACAAAGCATCAGGCCATTTTGTATTTTTTGTATCTGTTCATCTAGTAAATTATAAAACCTTGTCACCTGGGTTCTGTTAAAACCTTTAGCTCGGCCAATAGATGTAGGCTCAGTCGTTCTCAGTAACAATTTCGGGACGACGCATTTGAAATGCTCCTGAACCAGTCATCTCCACTGCATTTGCCTTTTATCCCAGGCAGAGGGGTACTTCAAGTTGTTTTTCTTTTGCATACCGTAGGCTAGACATTTGAATTCTTCCTGCTTAAGCCCATGGAATAGACCGTCCATTTTTAAGTAACTGTCAATATCCAGTTCCTCGCTGTTTTTGTAAAAACGCATTAAGTATCTTTCCCAGTTTTTTTGCTTTCTGGAACCAGTTTTCAGGTGTCTATAGAGTGTGATGCGCGGTATCGAATATTTTGACACACTTCTGAGCGATGAACCATCCTCGCATTCCATAATTGCTCGCTTCATTGCTTCTTCCGACCAAGAAGCTCTATTTGAGGTCTGCTGTATTTGTACACCATTTCTATATTTGAGAAAAACACAGTTTCTGATATTATTTAATTAATGGTTGGTTTATGCAGCATCATTTACTTAATTTTACATTTTTTAAATTTGAATTTAACTTTTATTATTTCATGAAATAATTTACGCACGCGCAATAGACACATTGTTTATCCAAAGGGCCAATCAAGTGGGCCAAACAAAACAATTGACCTGCGCAGCTGTGATTTCATTCAACTTTAACGTAAATGATGGTTATCTGTGGAAAGTAAATCAAACAAAATGTGCATAAACAGCTTGTATGTAAAACTAACTTTTTATATTTTTCTTAAATGTAAATGAACAGCAAAATTATTAAATTATGCTGCATAATACAACCATAAAACTATAATGCGTGCAATATTAATGCATCCCTGCCAAAAATTACATTCGAAATTTTCGAAAAATTATATATCTTGTTATGGAAATACAGTCCAGGCGACGAACACCTGTTCGTTTGCCCGTTCGTTTTGCCCGCCGCTACACAGTATCAAGAAACTACGTCTACAAATACGGGATGCATGTTTGAAGGACAGGCAGCAGTGGTTGGGAAAGCCGGAACAGTAGTAGTATTGCATAAAAACGATTTACAAAGATTGTTAATTGCCGATGATGTGTCACAAACTACTTACCGGTCAAAACTTTTATGAAACTCTGCGATTTTCTTTATTCGCCGGTTGATAATACACGTTTCACGTCGTCGATGCGGCCATGATGGCATTTTGTAAGCACATGGTCAAGGTTGTTGGTAGGGAGAGGCGCGCTCGTATGTGATTGGTGGTTTTAAATTTATCGCCAGATTTCATCTTACCCGGAGTGTTCGTCTTGCTCCGGACTTCCCCTATATGTTCTTTCTTTGCTAAAATTCCGATCATCTTCTGACATTCTTTCAGAAGTAACAGATTTCACGTCTGTAGAAAGTACATTACTTTTTCCTATAGGTTTTTCAATTTTTGTACAGGAAGAAATAAATGCTGTTTGTAGGTCCCAATTTCCCAACCCCCAAAACCTTGAAAATTCTCAATGCATCTGCTTTCTCAATTTCACTACACCTATACCGACAGCTCATGGAGAAAGTAAATAAACTTTTTTCTTTTCTTTAGGTTGATTCTTAAAATCCCTAAGTAGGCCTTTCCACAGTTCCTCAACTTCTTTCTTACTTCTTTTTTATATGTATCAGGTTTTCTTATCCTCTTCTTTCCTTTAACTTCAACATTTTCTTTATTAGAAACTTTCAGTTTCACTAGTGCTTTCATCGGGAAAATATGTTTTATCTAGGTAAATATCTTATAAACGTAAACAAAATACAAGAATCCAAATAAATTTTAAAATTGTATTTACCTTCCTCCATTTTATTTGAGTTAATAGAAATGTTTTCACTTTAAAATCTGTTCTTGTAGGCCTTATTGTAATTATAAAACACACGTATCGTGTACGCAAATAAATAGAATGGTGTTCACTCTTAATAGAAAAATGGTACAAGTGCACTTGTACCACTTTTCTTCTATAAAGAACATCACATTTTCGAAGAGCTTTTGCTACTATGTAATAAATGTAACTAAAATGTAAAATTACCACTTATACCATTTTTCCTCTAAACAGATTCTTACTTTAACTATCCCTTTTTACAGTTAACTCAAATAATCCACAATTTTCACTTGTACCACTTTTCCACTGACCCCCTCATTTAATTTTAAACGTAATATTCCTTCAGTATCGCGTAAAAATATAGCGAGGAGCGTATCTACTCCACCGTAGACGGTTCTGTCGATGGTCGGGCTCTAGCAATTAAAAAGATTTATTTGTTTTCATTGCATTATGTACAGGATGATTGTTTTAACTCGACTGCCCCATTTTATTCGTAAACGGCTAAAGAAACTGGAATCTACAAAAAAGTATTACATATATCCTTACCTTTTGAGACTTGAATATTGCATTCCATTCTTTAATTTTTTGCATGCGTAAAGGCCGAATGTACATTTTTTCCATTTCAGTTTTTTTATTTTTAGGACTTCAGCCTATAACAATCGTAACAACCGTATTATTTAATGTTATTCTTTCTGGTCAATGCTCCTTGTACAGTATATTTTTTATATAAGTTCTAACTTCAATTTAATAAATCGATAACTTGTTTTACAGGCATTTGTCCAAAATAGTTTAAACTTTTCCTTCTTGTTTTAGTTATTAGACTTAATACTCCCTAAATAAGAAAGAAAAAAATCTCTTATTTAAGGAAATGTTCAGCAGGATATTTTTTGGTGGAAGTTTCTACAATTTCAGTTTTTATTTTTAGGATTTCAGCCTATAATAACAATCGTAACAACCGTATTATTTAATCGATTAATAGACATTTCTAATAATTCATAATTCCAAAATTGTATTCTTTCTGGGTCAATGCTCCTTGTACAGTATATTTTTTATATAACTTCTAAATTCAATTTAATAAATCGATAACTTGGTTTACAGGCATTTGTCCAAAGTAGTTTAAACTTTTCCTTCTTGTTTTAGATATTAGACTTAATACTCCCTAAAAATGAAAGAAAAAAATGTCTTATTTAAAGAAATGTTCAGCAGGGTATTTTTTGGTGGAAGTTTCTACGATGGATTAAGAATTGGTAAACCAAATGAATTTGATTTGGATCTCCTGTTGAGTTTACCGAAATTAGCGAAAACAACGCTTGCAACGAGCAATGTTCCCGGATCATGTACACGTTCAACTTTCAGATTTTAATAATTTTCTGAAGCAACGTGATTTGGTGGCTAGATATAAGTAAGTACTCATAGAAATGTTAGTCAAAAATTAAGCGATTAATTTCAATTATCGCATCAGTTGTCTATGAGTGAACTATTTACAATTGTCTCTAGGTATTTCTGAGCGATAATTCTCCGTTCATACTCATTTATCATCAGAAACAACAGATCGGACTTTCGATTCTTATTAGATCTCATCAGTATGATATATCAGACGGTTGTGGTTACCTAGAAGGTATCGCCTCTAGTTTGCGCTGTAACAACATTGGCCACCAATGTTGGTTCCTTGAGCTACTAGTCTTTCTCCGGAGTACACATCCGGATCTGTAGTAGAGAAAGAAACTCCAGTGTTTGAAGGAGAACAACTTTGTTGGATACACCGGAACATTTTTAGCCCCATTTACAGACACTAGAGGGCCATGTCTCGTAGGTAACACCACCGTATTTAGCCTTATTGGTTTAGTAGGCAATATTATAATGTAAAACTCAAGATATATATCTGATCTATCATAATTTGTTAAAAGAAAGTAATAAATACGTTCACCAAAGTTTTCGCCAGTACAAAAAAGGCAATAACTATAATTAGAAACAGTGTCACCCATATATTATGTCACGTATTCTTTTGACATGTCAAAAATAACTAATAAGTATTGAGGCTCTGTCAGTTTTTTTCAAGTAGATTGATATATTTTTTATTTTACCAATTACCCGGTAGTTTTTTATTATTGTACATATTTTAAAATGTAAGGTTTTATTAGTAGTAATAGTCAGATTACCAACTTTTGAACTAGATGAGCTATAAACAGGTTAAATATAATGAGGTTAATGAATCAGTTAAATTACTAGTAAACGTGAGTTTTTAACGTGTGGTTACAAATCTTTTTTATCAGATTTGGTATGATAACTTTAAGACGTTTCAACAATAGGTCGGGTAAAACCGAGTGTTATTGGCATTTGAGAGTTATTGGCACTCGTTACCTTTTTGCTGAAGTTTTATATGCTTGCCAATTTTTTCTAGAGAAATTAAGTTTTACAACTGAATCTGGCAACTATGTAGATTTATATAGCAGTTAACTTAATACTTGACGACGCCATTATGCTCTCAAGATCGGCGGTGAGTGCACGTGGGTTGCGAAAAGGTAAGATTTTATATATATCCTAAGATAACGGTGTCACAGGTTTCCAATTTACAAGTCTACTGTAACAAAAATTGTACAAAAGGTTGTATGATTATATTATGCTTTAGTTCTAGTTTTATATTTTTTGTAATACTGATAAATAAAATCTGAGTTATTATTAAATTAAAGTGGTGCCAACTACACTCCAAATGCATCTTTTTTAGTAATTGGCACATGTGCCAACAACCATAGAATTTGAATCGGAATGGTTGGCACTAGTGATAATTTAGTTCTCTTTTTAGTACTAAAAGAGATTTTTTAATAATATATATATTATTATTAGTGTTATAAAGAAATACGTGATAAAAGTTCTTTAAAGTGCCAATAACTCCTTGTTTTACCCTACTATATAGTCTTAATCTAATCTTGTTTCTTAATCTATTTATTATTCCGGTAATAGGGTAAAACAAGGAGTTATTGGCACTTTAAGGAACTTTTATCACGCATCTCTTCATAACACTAATTATAATATATACACTCGAACCCCTCTTATTTCACCTTCGCTTAATTCACATCCTCTCCACCATTCTCTTATTTCACCACGTTTCCCCCTAGTATTTCACGAAACCGTCCCGCTTAAGTCGCCGCCTGTAAAAGTTTTAGAACTACGTTTGGAAATTGGATTATCGCATGAATATGTACAATTTTTATGGGAAAAAAATGGATTGTGTAATACATTTATTGATTTAAAATAGGTTAGGTGTCTTTTAAAAATATTTAATCTTTAAAATATTCATTCAAGTGGAAAAATTGAACTTTGTCACGCACGACTGGGTATTGATTACATTGATTTTTCGTTCAGTTGGCTCATTTTTTCGTTATAACAAGTGCTATGGTATATCTCTAAATATTTCTTTTGCAGCTAAAACACAAAAAAGTTTAGGTTATGATCGCGACTTAAGAGAGGCTAAATTTCGCGACTTAAGTGAGGTATGATGCACGGATTTGGCAACTTAAGGAGTTCGAGTGTATGTTATTAAAAAAGCTCTTTTAGTACGTTAAGGAAATATTTACAGATTAAAATAAAAGAAGCATATGGGTTATTAAGTTTTTTTTTTTTTAATAAAAGGGACTATCTATAATGCGATTTTTTATTTTTTTTTTAGTTATTGGCCCCTTAAAGGTAGTCATTGGCAATATGTACACGTTTTAGTAGTTATTAGCGCCTTTAAGGTAATCACTGGCACAGCAATTTTTTAGTTATTGGCACTATTTATAACTAATGATACAAACGACATACTTATCAGGGTGTAATTAAAGCACGTAAATAAAAAAAATATATTATATTAAAGTGAAAACTGTAGTTACACTTAAAAAAAAAAATTAGATTCTCTAGAATAGAGGTAGTTAACGTAAAATGGTAGAATCAAAATAAAACTTTTCAGACTTCAACAATCACTACTGGAATAAGTACATGGCTAACACATGAACTTTAATTATAATAATTAAAACTATAAATACGTACTATTACTACTACACAAAGTTTTCCTGAGGCATGATATTTTCTTTTTGATCAATAGTTTCAGTGATGTCTTCGTTACATTTGGAAGGCAATTCTGCTACCGTCCAGGAATCAATTAAATTGTCTTTAGATGCAGTAAGTGGTGGTTTAAGCTGTATTTCTGATGCATAGTAATCATATCATTATTGATGTTAATTAGACCGTCATCATCACAAGTGGCTATCAAAACTGGCATATAGTTTAGTTCCGCTTCTGTAAAGCAATTATCGTTTGAAACTAAATCGAAATTGTTTGCCTCTTCATCTATTTTCGATACGGAACATTTTGTATTTGATTATCCATCTCAATAGTTCCATTAATTTTAGGTTCAAAGTAAATCGGATCATCGATTTCAATAACTGACTCATTGTGAGAAAGTGTGTAACTTCTAATTCTTTCCTGGGCTTAAGTAAAATTTTTCTTAATAACAGAAAGTTATCACAGTTCCCATTCCCGCATATGTTAATATTGTTTTCAAGAGCTAATATTTTCTCGTTTCCTACAATTTTGGCAAAGTCAGAAAATGTCAAGTTTACAATAGACTGAATTGACTGATTCTTCGGAGGGCATCTTTGTGTTGGTCGTATTTTCCCCAAGCACTTGCTAAAATCTATTGAGTTTGGATTCCACGGTTGCAGGCCACATACTCTGAAGCCATTAATAAGAGCTTCTTGTTTCAAGGACGAAACAGCTCGTTCTAGAACAGAGGCAAAGTGTTCGTGCCCATTTTACAATATGGGTTCTCACGACACCAGTCCAATACAGCAGTTTTTCCATAAACTTTTTAATGGGCGAAAACCCGCAACATCTGCTGGCTGTAAGATTCTCGTCGAATTAGGATATAAGGCAACCAAAACTATCTCAAGTTTTGTGCAAAGTTTACTAAGCTGAAAAGTTAGATGGGTTTTATGCCCATCTACGAATAATATTATGGGGAACGTCACATGAGCTTCTTTGATATAGGGATACAGAATATTTTCAATATTTTCTACAAAAAATTTCGATTTCATCCATCCGTTCTCACTAAGCCTATTCCCAGTTATCAGGAATATTTTTATATATTGCTGCAGATAATCTTTTCTTCGGATAAATAATCATGGGAGGTGTTGTAACTCCGCTCGCAGAAAACGTAAACATAACAGTTAGGTTTTGTTTACTGTCGCCAATAGACACCTCGTAGACATTCTTTGCCCTCTGGGGGCAATAACTTTTTCCATTTTTGGCTTAAATAAAAAACACGTCTCATCACCATTGAAAACCCTCGAAGGGTCATTTAGAATTGAAGACAATTTTTGTTCCTTAAGGTAGTTCTCTATTTCCAGGATCCACTTTCTAATGTCATTTTCAGAGACATTTGAAGAGGCCGATGTTACTCCTTCTGGGGTTCTGTGACATAAGAATCGGTGCTCTCCCAAAAGGCGTTATACCACCAATCTCCGGGAATATTTTCTTTGAAATGGATTAGGCCGTTGGTCTGCATCAAGGAATGCTTTCACGCTCAATTGAATATCAATTTTTCGCCTTGGGAATTCCTTTCGATGGCTTTCTAATATCCAGTTCACTAAAGCGGTTTCCTCTTCTTTAGAAAGGTATGGGTTAGGCCTTTTTCCACTTTTCTGAATTTGTTACTGAGCCTAAATTGTAGGGTGGCCCCAGGTATGCCATTTTTTTTGCTATGGTTTTTTTTTTGGCGCTCCACATTTGATTTCGTTTAACGCTTGTTGCATTTGTTCTTCGGAATACCGTTCCACATCTTTTTTTGCAATTCTTTTTTATTTTTGCCATCTGAAACGAAACAAAGAGAACTAAATTATCACTAGTGCCAACCATTCCGATTCAAATTCTATAGTTGTTGGCACATGTGCCAATTACTAAAAAAAGGTGCATTTGGAGGTAGTAGTGGTTGGCACCACTTTAATTTAATAATAACTCAGATTTTATTTATCAGTATTACAAAAATATAAAACTAGAACTAAAGCATAATATAATCATGCAACCTTTTGTACAATTTTTGTTACAGTAGACTTGTAAATTGCAAACCTGTGACACCGTTATCTTAGGATATATAATAAATTCTTACCTTTTCGCAACACCACGTGCACTCACCGCCGATCTTGAGAGCGTAATGGCGTCGTTAAGTATTAGGTTAGCTGGTATATAAATCTACATAGTTGCCAGATTCAGTTGTAAACTTAATTTCTCTAGAAAAAATTGCAAGCATATAAAACTTCAGCAAAAAGGTACCGAGTGCCAATAACTCCCAAATGCCAATAACACTCGGTTTTACCCTAACTAATATTTTTAGTGCTGGAAATATGACATATTACAAGTTGTTCACTTGTATGGTAAACGTGAAACATAAATTAAAATTGTTATTACTATTATTTGTAGTTATTGTAGTCAATAGGCGAATCAGAGAGGGAAATAACTGACAAACTTGACAATAATAGGGGAAAGTGGTCTTTAGGCCTGTAAAAAGCAAAATGTACCAAAGAAGAAGTTCAAATATATTTTTTTGGAATGTTGGTAAACTGTACTTTAAATATCGCCTTACCAATTTTTGGATATAATAAGTAAACAATTTTTTTGAGGGCAGTAATCTAGATGTTTGTAAAATAATCATTTTACCCTGATAAGTTGAGCAAAAATGATCCCGGTAGTTGGGCAAAATGATCCTTAAGTTGGGTAAAATGATCCTTCTTTAACCCTGCAGTGGTCGCGTGCTTTCTACTTACGTCAGTAGTCGCGTGGCCCACTATTGTACTCAGATACGGTATTTATTTTTAGGCATATTATCAAATAAATTTAATTATATTATAAGACAGTTAATAGTAATAACTATATTAATGTTGGTGCAAGCAGTTAGTTAACGTCTTAATTTCATTAAAGGACTTTATTACGGACTAATGCTTCTTGGTCCGTTTCAAATCGTGGTCGCTGTTCTCAACAGCATCGATTTCATTTTCCAAATCGGAACCCAATTCTACCTCTTCTTCTACATCTGGACATTCTTCTAACCACTGCAACAATATCTCGTCAGCTCCTGGGTCATCAACCTTAACTCTTTTCCTACTTGACATTGCTAGAGTAAAAATCATTACATACTCAATTTACATAAGTGTATACGAACAGTGAAAGACATACTGAAGCTATTTTTAGCTAGACACGTACCGGAACGAAACATCTAAGCGGAAGGTAGGGAAGGTCACGCCCTCAAACGTTAAACATGCGAAGAAGGACAATGTTATAAACACAGCTGGAGTACAATAGTACTCCACGCGACCACTTTAAGTTTGGTAAAAGGATCCTTCTTTAAGTTGGAAAAATTATCCCCAGATGCATTTTAAGAATTTTTTTGTAATTAAATAACCAATTGACGACAACCAATATTACTTTTATTTAGCAAAATACGTTGACTTTACAAGTTATCTACTAACTGTTTACGCACTTTGTTCACCTTGGCGTTGCAATACAATAGTCACAGCAATATGGATCGCAGTCATCGTCGTCAATTCCCGCAGACTCATCATGTGCCCAACGATTGCACATTGAGCACTGCATCCACCCTTCTTCTGAATGAGACTGTAAAAATGTTTCGGTACAAATAAGACATTCTGTATCTTCTTATACTTCCGGTTCCTCCGAAGAGGTCTTGTCATTTTTGTCGTGTTTTCTTTTTATTATTTGTATATTTTCTCACGCTTCGCCTTCTATTTTTTTCTTTTGGCACTCTTTTTGTCTGCCAATTTATTCTTCTTTAAAGCTTTTTTTTCGGCCTTCTTTTCGTTCTTCTGTTGTTTCTCTAACAATTGATCTTATACGAAGTGCCTGTCAAAACTACTGTGTCTCCAGACCTTGATTTTGAGCTACGTTGTCCTTTGTGCCATATTAGGGAGTGGATGAACATCATTTGGCAGAATGTTAAAACCACTTGATGCCTTCGATGTCGAGGGTGCATTAACCGAATCTAACGATTGCGTAGCAGGTGTTGGTAAAACGTCATTTTGCTCATTGCTTTCAATACTTCTTTTCATCGGCCTCAACATTCTGCTCATGGACCGAATTATTTTCAACACCGACTGAAGAAGACTTTTTGTTCATGGACCGCATCCTTTTCGTCGTGGATATTGTCATTCTGAAATTCGTTTTGCGTCACTTCAGCAGCTGCGAAATCAATGTCAGTGAAAACATCAGGTCAATGGAAAAATTCCAGCTTCTTGAATCCGTCAATTGCGTAAATGGTGTGCAAACACTCGTTGAAGATTTGTGAGATTTGGAAACGATTATAACCCTTCTGAGGTGATTAGTAAGCCACTTTTCCAATGCTTTATTGTGGTAGTGATTGAGCGGATACATAAAGCTCACATCTAACGGCTGAAGCTTGTGGGTGGTGTGTGGGGGTAGACATAAAATGGTCACAAAATTACTTCTAGCTTTTTCGATGACACTTAAGTTTTTTGTGTGTGGAAAGGTGGTCATCAAGGATTAGAAGTGCAGGATCCTCTTGTGAAGGCTTAACAAAGGAAAGAAAATGGTCAAACCACACCTGCAAAAACCTCAAGTTTCATCCAACCAGAATCATTGCAATAGAATGGTGTCCCCGGTGGTGCACCATCTTTCAACTCTTCTTTCATTCGCTTACGAGCAAGAATAACCATTGGTGGAGCATAAGAACCAGATGCAGACATACAAACTACGGCAGTAGTGGACATACCTCGTTCTGCGGATACAACTCTGACAACTTGTTTTCTACCTCTTTGAGCTAGAACTTTACAATTTTTACCGGGACCGTACTCACATATTTTCATTAACATTAAAGATTCTATGTGCTGGATATTTTATTGTCATACACTGTCTTTAGCAACGTGAAAAATTTGGTGACCAACAGGTCGGTTGAAAGCACGAGCGCGAGCCGCTGATGTTGAGTCAAGTGATCTTATTGTTAGTGAAAGTTGAGGGTGCCTCTTGCGAAACCGATCAACCAATCTTTGCCAGCTAGACATGTTTCCTTGGAAAAGGGGTGTTTAATGTTATTGTGACATTTGTAAAAGTGACATTTGTGACAGCTGACATTTATTAAGTTTTATAGTTTATAGATTAAGTCAATTTAGTTTATACACTAGCTGTTAGTAAAGAATTGTATGGAATGTCATATTAAATATCGTAGATGTCAAACGAATTTTCTAGAAGATGTAAATATTATAAATACTGGTGTGGTTGCTAGGAGTTAGTTAGTTATGTTTTGAATGTTACATGGTTAAGACCCACGAGTTGTAGATTGTTAAATAAACGTGTTTGAACAGAAAAGCGAGTAATTTGAAGAGAAATTCGTAACATTTTTGGTGACAGCGGTGGGATAATAGAAGAATTCGAAAAAAAAAGTTATATGGTGAATACGAGATCTACAAGATACGACGAGGAAACGACGACGATGGATGTGGAGTGAGATACTAAAATTTTTGCAACAAGGAGAAGAAAAGCGACAGCAAGAGGATGAAAAGCGACGACAGGAGGGATGAACGACGACGGCAGGAGGATGAACGACGACGGCAGGAGGACCGTGAGGAGGCAGAACGACGACGACAGGAGGACCGTGAGGAGGCAGAAAGGCGAGAGGAAAAGCGACGGCTGGAGGACGAACGGCGGCGACAGCAGGACGAACGGCGGCGACAGGAGGACCGTGAGGAGGCAGAAAGGCGAGAGGAACAGCGACGGCAAGAGGACGAACGGCGGCGACAGGAGGACCGTGAGGAGGCGGAAAGGCGAGAGCAACAGCGACGGCAAGAGGACGAACGACGACGACAAGAGGACCGAGACGAGGCGGAGAGGCGTCATCAGGAAATTTGCGAGTCTCAACAAATAATAAACACCAGGTTGAATGCATTTTCTGGGAGGATTGATGGCGTGGAACAGCAGATTGACCAGGTAGGCCAAAAAGTCAATAGAATTGAGAAGGAGTTTCAGGAGAATAGGGAAGAAATCGAAAGAAGACTCGAAAGAAGATTAGAGGACACCAAACGGCAGGTACAAAAGAAATACTGGAAAAGATAGAAGGGCTAGAGCACCAATTACATCGTACTTCAATAGCCGATTCAGGAGATTGTTCGACCTCACCAGCTATCCGTTACAACATTCAAGCCTTATGCATACTGAAAGGTCAGTACACAAAATGCTTAAGCCTCTACGTACGATGGACAGTCATCATGGTCCATGTATCGCAGACAGTTTGAGGCTGCCGCAAAGGCCAACGGATGGACTCCACAAGAAATGGCTACTTCGCTAGTCATATCTCTCAGAGGTCAGGCTTTAGAAATTTTACAGAGCATCCCGGAAGAGCAGCAAAACGATTACGACAGGATTGTAGGAGCATTAGAAATAAGGTATGGACACAAATATCTCCGTCAAGTTTACCAGTCCCAGATCAAGAGTAGACAACAAAGAACCAATGAGTCCCTTCAAGAGTACGAAGCTGACATTGAACGTCTCATCCAGCTGGCTTACCCTCAGGCACCGAAGGAATTTCTTAGAACAAATTGGCATCCAGACTTTTATTGATGGACTACTAGACACAGAAATGCAGCAAGCTTTGCGCTTGGGAGGCACACCACGATCAGTGATGTACTGGTAGCTGCCTTAGAATTTAAAGCGGCTAAAGAAGCCTCAAGAAACTACAAACCCAAAGTAAGGCAAGTTACATTTGATGAGTCACAATCACTTAAAGAAACCATAGAGAAAATAATGCGGGATACATTAAATGGAATGAGAGAGATGAAGTCACCACAAAAGGAGACGAGAAGCTACAACTGTGGGAGAATTGGGCACCTACAACGTTTTTGCAGAGCCAGATCTAGGTCCCAGGCAAGAAGTAACTCACCAGATCGACAAACGGAGCAGAGATCCAGGTCTAGGAGCCCAAATCAAAGAAATTGGAGAGAAGACAAAAAGGACATCGACGACCTCACAGCAAAGGAATAGCCGCTCCCCTAGCCCAGATAGAAGATCTCGTTCCAGATCGCCAGCGAGAGCTTCGGAAAACCACAATTAGTCGATACTGAGGGGCGCGTGTCGACTACTTGTACTCAATGCCCCAAGATTTCTGTCTCAAAAATAAGTAGCGACGAACGAAGCCTATGGTAATCCATGGGTACTTGGACGATAAATGGTGTTCTTTATCATTGACACTGGTGCCATGAGAACTATTTTGCGGCCTAACATTCTGCCAAAACCGCCAAAAGAATTACCTAGACATGTTAAATTGGAAACAGCTACTGGAGAACAAATTCCTGTACATGGTGAACTAAACGTAAAAATTCAACTTGGTTCGAAAATCATGTATCACCGAGTTTTAACAGCTGATATCAGAGATGATTGCATATTAGGACTAGACATATTGAGTAAACATGGTTTTGTCGTGGATATTAAAAACAGAATTATACAAATTCAAAATGAAGAAATAGTTATGGCCCCCAAGCTTCAAGACTACAATCAATCAAGAAGGATCATCATTGAAGAGGACATCCAAATTCCCCAAGGATCGGAGACATCGTCATTGCAAGACTGGATGGAAATGGTGAAGGTTTGAGTACTGGAATAGTCGAGGCCAGAACGGAACGATGGCTTATTGGTTGCAAGAAGTCTAGTACAAATTAATAACCAAATTCCAGTAAGGATTGCGCATATATCAAACAAAAAGATTATTCTTAAGAAGAATGAAGTATTGGGACGTTGTGAACCAGTCGAAAAGATAGTTAAATGCGAGGAAGTCAACCAAGCTCGGACGAATCAAGCAAGAGTACGTGATCCAACTATTGCAGAACCTTTGCTTAAAAATGCTGCTCATCTGGAACCGGAAGAAGTTAGAAAAGCTAGACAGTTCCTCGACAGATATCAAGATGTATTTGCCAATGGAAACATCACCGGCAGAACAAGTCTGGTTCAACATCGCATGGACACCGGCAATAACCCACCGATAAAGCAAGCACCAAGAAGACTACCATTCGCTAAACAGAATGAAGTTACCGGAATTATCGATAAAATGCTGAAAGAAGGTGTCATCGAGGAATCATCGAGCCCATGGTCTTCACCCGTTGTTTTAGTTACGAAGAAAGATGGCACAACCAGATTCTGCGTGGACTATCGGAAGCTGAACAATGTGACTAGGAAAGACAGTTATCCTCTACCTCGAATCGACGACACCCTGAACACACTTTCAGAGTCAAAATGGTTTTCGACATTGGACTTGAAGAGTGGATATTGGCAAGTCGAACTTCATCCCGATGATAAAAGAGAAAACAGCATTCTCTGCTGGTACCGGACTTTATCAATTCAAAGTTATGCCATTTGGTCTTTGTAATGCACCGGCCACTTTCGAGAGACTGATGGAGTTAGTACTCAGAAGAATGACGTGGAAAACTTGGAGGAAAATTTGGAGGATATTTTCAGAAGATTCAGAAATGCCAACTTACAGTTAAATCCAAAGAAATGTTCCCTATTTCAAAAACAAGTAGAATTCCTGGGGACACATAGTTTCCGCCGAAGGAATTCAAACTGACCCCAGGAAGATTTCTGCGATCAAAGAGTGGCCCCCAACCAAGAGACAAACATCAAGTAAGGAGTTTTCTTTGGACTGTGTACCTACTACAGGAAATTTGCAAAGGACTTCGAAAAATTGCCAAGCCACTACATCGGCTCACTGAAAATAATGTTACCTTCGATTGGACTCAGACTGCCAGCAAGCTTTCACAGAACTGAAGAAGCGCCTAACTACAGCACCAATTCTGGCATACCCTAAACAAGATGGAATGTTTATTTTGGATTGTGATGCCTCTCAACATGGAATTGGATCAGTCTTATCCCAGGTTCAAGACAAAGAAGAAAGGTAATCGCCTATTTCAGCAAGACACTAGGCAAGGCTGAAAGAAATTACTTGTTACGAGAAAAGAATTACTGGCCATCATCAAATCTTTGAGCATTTTCACAGTTGGCCTCCTATGGAAGACACTTTTCTAATTAGGGACAGATCATAACGCCCTCCAGTGGATTATGAATTTTAAGAACCCGGAGGGACAAGTTGCTAGATGGATGGGAGAGACTACAACAGTATAATTTCAAAATAATGCACCGGAGTGGAAAAACACATGGTAATGCAGACACATTATCGAGAAGACCGTGTTTAGAACAGAAATGTCGCTACTGCCAGAAGATTGAGACGAAGAATCTTCATACGAGGCCTGTAATGAACTGTTAATGGCAACAACAATACAGGTTGAAGATGAATGGTCCTCGGAGGAATTAAAGAAGAGCCAGAAGAAAGACAGTGACCTCAAATTAATCCGGAACTGGGTAAAAGAATGGAGTTCGACCAACTTGGCAGGAAGTTTTCAGATATGGTACGACTATAAAGGGATACTGGGCTCAATGGAATTCCCTTTGTCTTCGCGATGGCCTACTGCATCGGAAGTGGGAGAGCCCCGATGGAGTATCCGCAGTCTACCAGTTGGTCTTGCCTAAAGCAAGAATCCACCAAGTGCTAGAAGAGCTTCACAGCAGCCCATCCGGAGGACATTTTGGAGTAACCAGGACTTTGGCTCGAGTAAGGGACCGATTTTATTGGGTAAACTGTCGCCGAGACGTAGAAGAATGGTGTAAGAGATGTGATTTGTGCTCTGCCAAAAAGGGACCAAACACAAGAAGCCGTGGTAAAATGGTGCAGTACTTATCCGGAGCACCATTCGAGAGGGTAGCAGTGGACATTCTTGGACCATTACCTGTAACCGACCGTGGCAATAAGTACTTGATGGTGGTAATGGACTATTTTCTCGAAATGGCCGAAGCAGTACCCCTTCCCAATCAAGAAGCAGAAACTGTAGCCGAAGCGTTCATCGAGAATGTCATAGCTAGACATGGAGTGCCCCTCGAACTGCATTCCGATCAAGGGAAGAAATTTCGAATCAGAGCTGTGGGCAAAAAGTGATGAAAACAATGGGCATCAAGAAAACCCGAACAACTGCGCTTCATCCCCAGTCGAATGGCATGGTTGAACGCCATAACAGAACCATATGCCACTACCTGTCTAAATTCGTGTCTGAAAATCAAAGGGACTGGGACAAATTGGTGCCTCTGTTTTTGCTGTCATATCGAAGTTCCCAGCATGAGTCGACTACCTACACTCCGTCTATGCTGACCTCTGGAAAGAAATGAAACTGCCTACTGACCTCATACTTGGCCGTCCACTAGAGGAAAATCAGGAACGATCTCTGCCAGAATTTGTAGAGAATTTTGGAGAGAGAATGGACCAGATCCACCGATTTGCCAGGGAGAAGCTGAAATTCACAGCGACAAAATGAAGCAGCGTCTCGACACTACATCAACAGAGACTGCATTTAAACCTGGTGATGCAGTATGGTTGTACGCCCCAAAAAGGACGAAAGGAAAAGTCCAAAGCTTCAGAGCAACTGGGAAGGCCCGTACACCATAATAAGGAAAATCAACGACCTGGTCTACCGCATCCAGCTATCTCCAAGAAGCAAGCCGAAGGTGGTCCATTTGGAGAGACTCGCAAGATATACAGGACATAATCCACCCGATTGGTTTGTTGTCGAAGATCCGCCGCCTAGGACTGAAGACGGTGTTATTCGGGACGAATAACCTTAAAGAGGGGAGCAATGTGACATTTGTAAAAAAGTGACATTTGTGACAGCTGACATTTATTGAGTTTTATAGTTTATATATTAAGTCAATTTAGTTTATACACTAGCTGTTAGTAAAGAATTGTATGGAATGTCATATTAAATATTCTAGATGTCAAACGAATTTTCTAGAAGATGTAAATATTATAAATACTGGTGTGGTTGCTAGGAGTTAGTTAGTTATGTTTTGAATGTTACATGGTTAAGACCCACGAGTTGTAGATTGTTAAATAAACGTGTTTGAACAGAAAAGCGAGTAATTTGAAGAGAAATTCGTAACATTATTTTTCTCTACAAGCTGATAAGCAATCGATCTCACATCTTTGGTGGTCAGACCGTACATTCAGCTTTCCATGTTAAGTATATGCGCAAACAATTCCTCTTCCGATTCCTTAGTGAAAACCAGTCTTTTGCTTCCCAGTTCCTTAACAACATTAACAGCTAGCTTGTTTGTTTCTTTACAGCGTCTCTTTAAACTCATCAGCGGAACACCAAAGTTTCTGGCCGCAGTTCCTGTAAGCTAAGCCGCGATGGACCTCTTCTATTGCTTGTTGCATTTTATCTTCGTCCCATGACTGTCTCTCAGTTTTTCTTTTATATTTTTCAACCATGTTCTTATCTGCGACAAAAAAAAAGAATAAAACGATTTAGTACTTGTTAAGAATATTACATTTGAACATTTTGTTGAAATATTTTTCCCAATAATTATCCCCCCTTCCATTTTTATGTTTTAAATTTTTACAGTTAGAGAAAAAAATAAAGTCGAGTGGGCAAAATGATCCCGGATCATTTTACCCAGTAAAGGTTCATTTTGCCCGGGAAAGTATACATATTGCAATAGGTTATGGCAACTTGATGCCGACTCTGTTTAATATTTTCGTAAACACGTCAAACAGTAGGCAAAACTATGTGTTTTCATTAAAAATATCTCAACTTAATGTTACTATTACTATAACAACACTGCTACAATAGCTTAAAAGCACTTACCTAAGATCAGACAGCATGAAAAACATGTTCCCACAAATATTTTTATGACACGATGTTACCTCGTTCACTTTCAGTGGTCAAGTAAGGATGGCGACTCGACTGAACGTAGTCACCTACTCGAACCACAGAGGTCAGCATTGGTATTATAGAGACATCGGCCAACTTTGATGACGTTTTTTTGGATGTCTATATAAATATAAGCGGGGGATCATTATGCCCGCGTGGATCATTTTGGGCCACCTTCCCCTAATTAATATTCACTACTTTTATTTAGTTTGACCTTCCTACAACGCTTTCTTAGAATTGAATGCCCTGAAACTTAGATCACAGCAATAGGTCGTCCTAATAATGTGTTTATATTACTCTTAACGTCCGTCTCATATTGCATAACAATAACAGTCTCATCGGTTCAGAGTCTACACTTCACTCGACATAGGGTGATCATGTCCGTCCGCATTATGTTTAATTGTTTCAAAAACAAAAACAAATGTTGCCACTCATAATAAAATAATTATAAGTCGCCATTTATAACCTATGTATAAGTATTGTAATATAATAATTTTACAAATTAACACATTAATTTGAGAGGATGAAAATAAACAGTTCTATTGCTTATACTGGTAGGTATTACAAGTAGATAATTTTTTAACACAAAAATATATTCAGGATACTTTAGAACATCCTTTTGTATTTGCAGATTTTCACTTGCTGAGGATATAGATAATATTTCTTTATTTTCGGATGTGTCTTCTATCATTACATTACACATTGGTATATCATTATTGTCTGAAAATACTTTATGTATTCCTTGAACTGTAAAGTCATTTCTTTTTACTATTTTACAATACAGAAAAAGTTAGGCTATTTTTCATACATTTTCCATAAATGAGACGCATTTCTACAAACTTACTCATTTATTTTGTATGTCGTAGCTAATAGAACAGAATTTTCAAAAAAATAGTATTGCATACATTTTGCAGATTAATAAATTTGCCTACATTTAAAAGTAAAGTTTTAAAGATTTTAAAAACATTTTGTACTTACCCGAGGTGTTTGCGCCACCATGATTTATTCATTACACTAGAGATGGCGCTACTAGTTCATACTACAATTCAAATATTTTTGTCGCTTTTCGAGGAATCAACAAAAGAGGCAGAATCAATAAAAAGCATTCGAAAGATGTAGTTTAGATCTAAACGTTTACCTACATGGTGAGCATATAGATGTATATAGTGATAGCTATAGAAAATTAATCATTTTTTTGTGAGGTAGTTGAGTTTCCTCTTCTCCCTTTGACCCCTTCTCCTTGTACTCTCAATCGCTTATAGAATATCAACCAACAAATCAACGAAGTTCGCTCTCCTAAATTACTCTCTTTCTTTTTTTTTTCTTTTACATACAGTCCATTATTATCGTAGATATTTATATAGTAAACCTACTGATCAAATTAATAACAACCAATTTATAGTTGTAACTTACACGGGATATTCCCATTTGAAACAACCTAAAAAAAAAATAAAAATCCATAATTCTTATTTATTTCTCAGATCTAGTTGTCTATGGAAATATGTGAATAATGCTAAAATACTCCAAAGGACCCCCGCACCAACCTTATGTGATTTGGTTCTCGGTTAAATTTATCGAAAATGGTTTTTATTTTATAGTTTAAAGGTCACTAATTGTAAGAAAAAGTGTCCATGGACGCATAGCCTAAAAACCAATAGATTTTTAACTACAGATGTTTTTAGTTTGGTGATCGAGATACGAGAAAACTACGAATGCCCAGCGCTAGCAGCTATCACGTATTCGAACTTTGGGCCTATAACAATAGAACCAAAAGAAGTGACAGACGCTCCATTAGAAACTGTCCTTAAATTTCTTAAGGAAAGGGCATGCACCTACCCCATGCGTACTCGTAATCGTAACCGTAATCGAGACGAAAAATAAAGAAACAATCCAACAGTTCTCAGTATTTAACAATTTTCATAGCGTTAATACATAAACATTTAAGGCCTAGGGGTATGTTTTCGAGTGCACTGAATCTGAATATGACATTAGTTTTTTTATACAGGGTGATACCTATCAACATAATCAGTTTTTTTACTGTTTTTTCTGTTTTTCGCGTATATAAGTTAACAAAATAAGTTGTTAAATACTAATTAATAAATAGTTCTCGGTTAACTTGATCGATAATTGTTTTATTTTGTAGTTTAAAGGTCACTAAGAAAAAGAGTCCATGGAAATCCAAATATATTTTAGCTACAGATATTTCTAAGTTCGGTGATCGAGACGTAAAATAAAAAAAATCCAACAGTTCTCAGTATCTAACAACTTATTAACTTATTTATTTATTAACTATTATTTATTAACTATTATTAATTATCATTAACTATTTATTAATTAGTATTTATCAACTTATTAATTTATTAACTTATTTACGCGAAAAACAGACAAAAAACAGTCAAAAACTAGGTTATGTTGGTAGGTATCACCCTGTATAAAAAAACTAATGTCATATTCGGATTCAGTGCACTCGACAACGTACCCCTAGGCCTTAAATGTTTATATATTAAAAGCTAAGAAAATTGTTAGATACTGAGAACTGTTGGATTGTTTCTTTATTTTTCGTCTCGATCACCGAACTAAAAAATATCTGTAGCTAAAAATCTATTGGTTTTTAAGCTATGCGCCATGGACACTTTTTCTTATAATGTTATAGAAACGCACAACTTGGTTGGCGGTGCTTCATTGGTTGCACACACACGCAGTCGCGTATAAAATACATGACAATACAAAGAAGCCTGATACTTACATGAAAATATTTTAAGAGTCTATATGTTATCTTAACAAGACTATCTTAAAACTTAAAACAAACAAAAGGGTGAGAAGTTCACTTCGGCATGTTCGGCCGTTTTCGCGGTAAATCACGCCATACGCCTAGACCAATCAGGTTAAATGTCAAAGGTGCATGGTGCATAGAAACAAGGCATAGACGTGTGGAACTTCCATACGTCTATGTCTTCCACTGTGAAAGTATAAAGTCTCGCGCTAGCCCATAGGCGTCCCGTTTAGGGTTCAATATCGAACCCTATCTTCATAGATACCAGTACAGATTTTACCTAAAGTGTTATTTGCCTCTATGAAAAGAATGTTCTCAATTTTTAACTTATCGAAGCAAGATAAAACTATTTGATCTCGCGATGAAATCTAATTTGACTATATGAGCACACTGTCATTAATGTTTTTGAATTACAGGAAATTCAGCCTTCTCAACGTGTAGTCGAAGTTATTTGTTTTTCAAACCTTCAATAAATAGGTAAATCATTACCCAATTTTGTTACAGGGGTTTAGATACATTTCTCAATAAGGAAAATTACTTAAGTAGGGCCGAAGTACTAAGCTGGATGGAAAGTGTCGTAACTAATGCACTGAACGAATTTGACCAAGAAAATGGTTACTATATTTTAAACACGGAATATGGTACATTTCAAGTAATGGCATCATATAGACAATTTTCCTTTATTCATTAATTTGTACACTACTTTCAGGTAAAAGTTTGCAAGGGAGGACCGGCTTTTACATTGAAGGTACAAGAGAAAGGTGGAAAGGATATCGAAATGGATATCGATTTAGTTCCTTGTTTTGTTTTTGGGAAAGAAATGTGGCCAGTTAATGGTTTTAAACCAAATCCTATTAGCGAAAAGGTATTGACATACGTATCATATGCATTTATGTAACTGCCTTTCCTGACACTTTTAATACTTTTAATAATAAATCTTCGACTTCGTTTCAGCCCGAATTTTTTATTGTTCCGAAACCATTAAAAGACGTTAATAATAGTGTAAAATATTGGCGCTTATCATTTCAAGAGCAGGAAAAGAGTTATAATGGACGGAAAGAGAACTTTGAAGCCAGCGATAAAGCTAATCAAGGTAAGCAATAACAGATCGGTTGGGTGAGTTACAATACAACAAAAAATTGTTATAGCAAATAATACCGTTAGTCCATAAGACTAAGAGTATTGAACCTTTGTTTTATAATAAGAAAATAAATCATTCCTAAGCGTTACAGTGAGTCTCAGATCTCAAAACTTAAGAAAACAAAAAATTAGCTTATTCTTTGTCCTTATAACTTTATTCAATATACTTTTGGGAAATGAATAACAATTTGCTTGACGTTTTATCTTTACATGTTAGGAAGTGACACAGTGAGATCAATATCATCAACCGCAGCAATTGCCAAATTCTGTCCTGGAGGAAAATAAAAGGAATTATCTACCTTTTCACTTTTGCATAAATATCTGATGTCATATTCCTTGTCAGTTATGTTAATCTACGGAATTGTCTTCAGAACATAAATAAGGATTCTTGGATACCCATTCTAATTCAGTCCCCTTTCATACGTGTATCCTTTTTTGGCCTTTTTTTTGGTTACCGTTTTTAAACTCAAGTTGATTTTTTCCTTTATTCTTCTAATTGAAAAATGGGGGGACGATTTGTAACCCAACTTGACATAAAGTGAGGATGTCTTTGTCATAAGGGCAGATTCCATTCTTCTTAAACCTCGATTTTATATTTCCGATGGCACTGATGTTTCAAAATATATTTCAATGATGTTATAAACGGATACCGGCATTTATATCAGATGGCATGGCATGTATACCAGATGGCGCATCCTCCACACATCTATGGCTGCAATCAAATATGTTTGCGGGGGTTAAAACTCAGTAACATCTGTAATTTATGGCTGAAGTAGGATGGGATTGTAAGTAGGATTAACTCCATTGTGTTTATTGGCTGCCATGATTGTCTAATATTAGCGGAGAGAGATGGATTATTTTTGAGAAAGCAGTAACCTTCACAAAATATTTGAAACCGCAGCTACGTCTTCCTGAAGTAAGCTGAACTACTCCAAGTGTTTCTGGGAGAATTTCATTCAGCATGAATAATCTAAAGTTGTTTCGAAAAAAAAAAACCTAGATGGAGGAAAATCTGAGCAGGTTGCAGATATGAGGCAGTATGTAGTCACATAAGTCCTCCTGTCACTTGTAATTTTATTTAGTTGTTTTATTTTTTTGCTGCGGTTACCTTTTTGACTGCCTGGTTCTCTCTCCAAAACTTGGACACCTTGCTCTTTTTCACTTCCTCAAAAAACACGAAAATACTGGTCAAATATTCTGGAATTAATATAGAATATATTATTCATCAAAGAAAATAGAAACTCGAATACATACATATGTATGTACGTAGATACCCTAAACTAAATGTACACATATAGTGTTTAGTGTATATACGATTATGTATGTAGCTTAGAGTGACCCAAAAAAATGGAATATTTCATGTATTCATTCACGTATTCATTTCACGTATCATGTGTGAAAATATATTAATTTATCATGTTATAAAAGCATCCTTAAAAAATCAACTAAAAAAAATGTTTTAGAGGTCGCTCAAGATTTTTTTAAAAATTTTTAAAATCGTCAAAAATTGAGTTTTTTATTTTTTTATTTTTTTCCTCGTCATATAATTTTTTTAGGTTGAAAAACATGTCGATTCTGAAAATTTATAATCAATATTATTACTTTCTAAGGGTCACTCATATGTTTTTTTTTATTTTTCAAAGTAGTGTAGGTACCTATGTTTTACCTATTCGTACCTATACTAGTGTAGGTACGTTTTAGAGCAATCTAAATATAAATATTAACGGAATATATTTTTTTTATTGAATTTGACGTACAAAAGAATAGAAACAAAACACGAGACACTTAAAAAATTTCTCGCGACAAAATTGACTACCACATTGTAAGTACCGAATATTAAAAAAAAATGTTTATTTGTTTTTTATAATTTTTTTAAGTGTCTCGTGTTTTATTTTATCATTCTTTTGTACATCAAATTCAATAAAAAAAATTAGTTAGTTAATTAGTTAGTTAATTCGAAGATGGTTCGAAAACATTTTAGGTACACTACTTTGAAAAATAAAAAACTTATGAGTAACCTTTAGAAATTAAAATATTGATTTCAAATTTTCAGAATCAACATGTATTCCAACCTAAAAAATAATAACATGAGGAAAAAAAATAAATAAAAACATTCAATTTTTGACGATTGGAAATTTTTAAAAATTATGACCGACCTCAAAAAAATTTTTTGAGCTGATTTTTTGAAGGGGGATTTTATAACATGATAAATTAATATATTTTCAGACGAGACACGAAAAAAATATTCCATTTTTTCGGCCCACCCTAATGTACTATCCAACATAAATGTGTTTTCCTTTTTTAGAAATTAAGAGACAATTGAGACCATAAATGTATTGCTAGTTACTATATTAAGTGTATAGCTTTACATGAAGCTTTTGACAAAAAGAGATGAAAAATTCTGGGACAATTCTTTGAGTTATGTATTCATGACGGTAAGTTTTTCTCTATACTGTACTGGTGATGGGGGCGTCCATTAATTACGTGGGGCGTTCAGGGGGGTCGGGCCGAATCTCATCTAATCTTACTTTGGGGAGAGGGGGCTCTCAGCGAATATCGCGTAATTTTTTTCCGCAAAGAAACGGAGTAAAATTGCGAAAATTAAGGATTCTAGCCGTAATCGTAAATACTAGTAATACTAGTCTTAACTAGTCAAATAAAAATATTAAGCGAATTATTGTTTTTTTTTTTTTTAGAATAAATCCAACGCATTTACACTAGAACAACCACACGTTTTGAAAAATCTCACGTGAGATTGGGGGATGGGGGAGGGGGTTGTGCTAAATCTCACGACATCTCACCAGGGGGGTTCGAAAATCGCCAAAAACGCCTCATCAGTTAAATCATTTAACTGATGATAAACCATTTTTCAAAGTATTGCATTCAAAGTTGGTATGCGGGGGGTGTCTTGGTATGATAAAACCTACTATGGCCACTGTTTTACTATAGTCGCTAGAGGGCGTTCTGTATTGTACTCTTTACGAATTAAATTGACCATATTTTTTTCTTAATGCACTTTATGGCTTTTTTATTAAATCATCTTGTTTTACGCATTTTTCTAAACAAACAAGTTGCACTTGTCAAAATCATATTTGTAGTTTTATCGTTCGATGGGAACTAATTTTTCATATACCTAAACACGGGAAACGGACATTCCAGAGGTAAAGGAAACTCGTCTAATACTTGTGTCGGGTGTCTGTCAAACTCACGTAAAATTCGTCATGTAAAGTTTCCCTGTGGTCGCACGTTTTTATTATTTCGTTCCCCATGTATTACATTACCTAACCCCTGATCAGTTATTTGGCAATTAAATCTTACAGAATACAGAAGGATGCGGATGCCTTCTATTTGGAACTCTTCGCCTATATTCTCGGGCTGCTGCTTCCTTCTTAGCTAACTTCTTGTTTACACCCTGCCAAACAACCCGGACGCTCCTCTGGCTCTCTTTGTTTTTTAAGAAAATCGAATAGAAGAAGATCTTCTTCTATTGTCATTCTTTCGAGAGCATCAAAGTGTGTGATATCGAATAAATTATCCAAATCCTTTTGAAAATCCTCGCGGCGTTTATAAACATCCTGCGTTTTTTTTTGCACCTCTCGCCAGACTTGATAAAGATCCACAAGCTTCTTCACACAGTTAGCAAGAGCTTTGGCAGGTATTCTAGCCTTTTCCCTGAATATAATACACTCCCGAATGACTAGATTTGCGCTTTCACTGAGTCAATTTAACTTCGCTAATGTTAAAAAAACAGAACTGCGAGAAATTGACGGTTAGGGGAATGTGGGGCAAAACCGGACGGTTAAAAATAAAATAGCACAACATTTTAATAGTTTATAATGGGAAATAAAAAAATACATATTCTTATAATTGGGAATTTAGGTTTTAGAAAATATAAAATAACATAGAAAATTTATACAGCAAATCAGAAAAAAAAATTGTTTTTGTTAATGTTACCTTGTCCGATTTTACCCCATAGTAGGGGTAAAACCGGCCAAGCGCTGGGGCAAAACCGGCCATTTTCTAAACAATTCAATATTAAGAAAAAATGCATTTGTTGCACTTGAATGAAGCTAGACCGTCTTCTAGCATACCGGTGCAACCTTCGTGGGTCCATTTCCCACATGCTATACATTGGACCCATCCATCATTTCTTTTTGTTTTTTAATGACTCATGGCAGTATAAACACAACTCATCACAAGTCTTTGTTTCTCCATTGTCTTCATCAGAACTTGATGACGTTTCTTGGTGAATATTTTTTTTGCTTCTTATGCTTTTTCTTAGTATTAGCAGGTTTCTTTTAACTGTCACGCGTTTTGATTTTTGTCTATTTAATACTTCCTCCAACTCATTTTTATAAGGTGATTCTGTTAGGACTACCGTCTTGCCTCGCTTACGCTTATTTTGTTCAGTTGCCCTTTTAGCTTGTGGCACAGGAAATAAGTCTTTAGGTGATTTTAAAAAATGCGAAACAACTGTTAATAGTTGATGACTCTACACTATTGTTTTGGTCTTTGTGAGACGATGCAACATTTAAACCTGAGGGACCAGGCTGAGGGGTAATTGGTCTGACACGATCTTCTTCATCCTCATGTATCACATTATCTGGTTGCCCCTCGGGTTGCCTTATATCATTACTATGCTCTTCGGCACTTGGATTGACATTATTAGTGGCTTGGGAATTTTCATCTACGTTTTGTTCTCGTTCCGTGGTTTCAGCTGCAGCAAAATCAGCTTCTCCAAAAACGTTAAAACTAGTTGGATAAATTCCAGTCTTTCTGAACCCGGAAGCGGCTGTTTGTAAGGTTGACGCTTTCTTATAAGCTATACCTAGCTTTCTTATAAGCTAGAAGGGGCACGGGTAGCCGAGTGGGTTAAAGCGCCGTCTTTCCAGTCGCGATACCTCTGTGCGCGTTGTTCGAATCCTGGCTGGGGTGGCGATTTTTAATTGTCTCGCTTTCTCCGTCAGGGTTTGATATGCAACCACTAATACACTAGTGTATAGGTGTGGATGCATAGATGCCAATCCAACCGCACATGCCCTAGATTTGGTAATGTTCTGAGTTCTGGGTTTCCTCAGAACTGTAAAGCAAAATGCGTTACCGAAATAATCTTAAGTCGCTCCCAGTGCGCCATGGCAAATAATAATAATAGCCACCCCTTCCCCGCACAGATCCCTGAGAGGACCTCTGGGGTTACTCTTCGGAGTAATTATAGGGTGAGTATTATTATTATTCTTATTATTATTATTATACCGAACAATTTACAAATCTGAAAATGCGTAATTACACGTCCAGGGATTATTACGAAGCCAAGTTTTTTGTTCTTGGCTGTAATACGCGCTTAAGGGTGCCATAAAACTAACGTCCAGCGGCTGAAGACGGTGAGTACAATAGGGCGGGAAACATAGCATGACAATACCGTTTTCTCGTGCATAATTGATAACGTCGATATTTTTTGTATGCGTAGCATGTCCATCAAGTAACAGTAAAACCGGATCAGAAACGGATGGCCTAACGTGCGAGGCAAAATGCTTCATCCACTGAACAAAGATATCACTTTGCATCCATCCAGATTGGTGACATACTGCTACAGTTCCCAAAGGTGCTCCTTCCAAAAGTTCTGCTTTCATTCGGACACGTGGAAAAACCAAAAGTGGAGGGACATAGTGCCCAGATGCTGAGAAACATAATTCTGCTGTCACCGTCTGTCCTCTTTCAGCAGACGTTAGTGTGCCAACCTGCCTGCGACCCCTTTGTGCTATTATCTTCGACTGACTTTTAGGCACAGTAGTTATTGCAGTCTCATCTACATTGTAGATGCGATGGGGTTGTATTTTATATTTTTCTATACATGCAATCAGATTTGTAAAAAATTTGGACACAGCTGTCTTATTGAAGCCCATAGCGCGTGCAGCAGAAGTTGGCTCCGGACTTCTTAAGCTTAAGTCTGGATGGCGTTTAAAAAAGCCATGCAACCAATCTAAACCAGCAATATTGTCTTTGAAATTATGTCTTATTTTATTTTTGTTCAGCTAGCTGGTAAGCTAACCGTCTAAGGTCTTTTGTTGTAAGACCAAATAATCTGCTTTCCAGCAACTTCACGTATTCAACCAGTTCAAACGTTCTTTTAAAATTTCCCAATCCTGTAACGCATTTTTATATTTATAGAACTTACATAATTTTACCCTAATCCTACCTTTTACGGAAGCGTCCTTCAGCGCAACAGATCCACTTTTAAGTTTCTTCACTCTATCCTCCAATATAGATTTCGGTACACCGTAATTTAATGATGCCTTCCTTAATCCCATTTCACCATTGTTAACTGCCTCTATAGCCCGTTGCATTTGTGTGGCATCCCACGTCTGCCTTGTAGTTTTTCTCTGATAATTTCTCATTGCGAATGTACATTAACTACTGCAACAATAAATTAGATAATATGTGAATTACATCTTTATTGCCATCGGGGCAAAACCGGACATGTCCGGTATTGCCCCGTCCGATTTTGCCCCACGGCACCTGTTTTACAAACACTCGTCATAACCACACTCTCTCTCAATTTTTAACTGCTATTTTTACATGAATAAACGGCGCTAATAACCTAATTCCTACTGTACACAAATCACTTTGCAATTCAAAAGATTACATTAGTTGTAGGTTGCTTGAAATAATGAATAATTAAGATTACTTACAAAAAAAAATCACAAAACTTCACTACCGCGAAACAGCTACGATCACTGCCGTCAACTTTGTAGCACGTAATGGCGGCTAGGTGTCGGGTATAATTCAATGGATAGCTGGGAGATGGCAGCAGCTATTTCGGTTTTATGAATGTGTCCGGTTGTGCCTCGGTATCCGGTTCTGCCCCACATTCCCCTATATGGTAATGTTGCACCTTTTATTTGGTGATTTACCTCACGAACCAAGAAAATGCTTTTTTTTAGTGCTTCTCAATTCCACTGACATCTTCGAAATATAAAACAATGCACGTTAGTTACTCTACAAGCCAAGAGTAATTGACAAATAAATCGGCACGGGTTACAGTGCTTCAAATAATGTAAAAAATATTTTCGAGTGCTTTAGGGTGAAATGAACAAAACTGGGACCGTTATGGGGATGCGTTAGAAAATAAAAACTTTTTATGTTATTTTAAAAGTTCTATCCCGTGTTAAAGTCCTGCTACAAAAAATATAACACCCTGTGTATGTATTTTATATTTAGTGTTTCCAGTGTGTATGTATTGTTAATGTCATGATATACAAATATATTTTCAGATTTTAAAGGAATATCAACAATGTCTATCCGATGGAAGTATAACTTATTTCCTGGAACAAAAAAATAATTTGATTAAGGGCGTAAAATCAGAAACCAAAGTTAATATGGCCAACAGAATAAAAGCCATGATTGATGAAATTGATAGGGAACCCGACGATCCTTTGGTATTTACTAAATACTTGTGTAAGTAATCAAATATAAGAGTATATTCATAAAAAGTAATTGTCACAAATTGTTTAATGTTGCAGTAAGTGATTCTGAACGGGAACAGCTACAAAACGATGGATCTTCGGTCACAAATCAGTCGGTGTGTATATGTGTTTAATAAATGGCTTTGGCTTTGCCTATTAGCCAGTCTTTATTTTTCTAATTATGATAAACTTACGTTGTGATAGAATATTAATATGTAGTAAAAATATTCATCCTTAATTTTATTGTGGTTCAGTTTACTCATTAGCAGATTTGCTTTTTAAATAGTCCCTAGTTAGTAGGTGGTATACATATATATGTTGTATTTAATAAAAAAATGTACTGGTCAATTTATCTATGAATCTTATTTTGTACAAATTTTTTTAAACATCATATTTTCATACGGTATATAACATTGACAATATATATTATGATTAATTAACTGTTTTCCAGTTTAAATGTTATATTTAGTTCAAAACTGGCGCGCAAGCCCCATCCCAGAAAATAAGGTAGGTGCCATATTTACTCCGAATATTTAGCAACATACAATTTTGTTCAGAGATTTAAACATAGGTGGCGCTCCGTTATATACATGATGAATGTTGAAGATAATCATTGTAAATCTACCCCATCACAAGATCACACAAATGTGGCACCCGAAATTTGGCAACACCTCTTTGATCAGACACCTCACCAGAAACGTTACCAGAGGAAATCGGTCCTATCGCCGATCGCGCGAAAATGCTGAGGGGCGTTAAAAACAATCTGATAAACAATAATATTCGGTTGTATTATTAAATTCAGTTTGTGTTATTTAAATGTAAAGATTGGTGTGTTTTGTATTCTTGGCACCTAGATATTCTTTTACTGTTTGGCATCTCTCAAAGAGTTAAAAGGATTATGAATATAATCCAATTGCAAAAGAAAGGTAAGTACCAGTTTAATTAGTATTAGTAGGTATATAAGAAAATTAAATGCCCACGCATACAGTTTGATTGATTAAAATAATTAAAGAAATTAGAATAAAATTATTAAAACTTACTCTATTATTTGAGGTGTATTTAAAATTTTAAGTAATCAAGTTTTAGGCCGAATAAAATATTACTCTTTAAATCTTGCTGCAAGTTATATGAACATAATTAATATTTAGGTTGTAGAATCAAAATTGTAGGCGTAAATTAAACCCCTCTTTATAGGCCAGTCAATAGAGCTTTTTGACATGACACCATTGATACTTGAAATCCGATTACGGGATACTTTTAAGTTCAGTCCTTAGATGAAAACATTTATGATTTGGACTAGAAAAAAGTTTAACTTGAAGTTTTTAATAACAAATTAGTGAAAAAAATGTTTTTTGCTTATAGAAGAAAAAGCTATTGAAGCAATCACATCGCATCCAACAGAAAAGTTGTGGAGAATTCTAAAACCTTTAAAATGAAAAAAAAATAAGTCAATCGGTGCATTTTTCGCTGAGAAAACTCGGAAAAAACGCGAAAAATGACCTTTTCCGCAGCTAATTTTGAAGATAACTTCAAAAAACTGTCGAAAACGACGTGATTCGGTGGTAAAAGCTTGAGAACAAAAAAAAATATTTGCTTTACATCAAAAAACACTTTGTTTCTACGTATTTTGGCCTGCTGAATCTGAATTTGCTATGAAAAAAGAGGTTTGACCAACGGATTTTGGAGATAACCTCAAAAAAACTGCTGAAAACGACGTTTTTTTGTAATAAAAGCTTGAAAGAAATGGGAATATGATTCGCGTCACATATACCGTATTCCTATGTACCTTAATTTCTTAAACCCGAATGTGTTATGAAAAATTTGGTTTAACAAGTTAACGAAAAATGACCTTTTCCGCAGCTAATTTTGAAGATAACCTCAAAAAACTGTCGAAAACGACGTGTTTCGGTGGTAAAAGCTTGAGGAGAACAAAAAAAATATTTACTTTACATCAAAAACACTTTGTTTCTACGTATTTTGGCCTGCTGAATCTGAATTTGCCATGAAAAAAAAGATTTGACCAACGGATTTTGGAGATAACCTCAAAAAAACTGCTGAAAACGACGTTTTTTGTAATAAAAGCTTGAAAGAAATGGGAATATGATTCGCGTCACATATAAAATACCGTATTCCTATGTACCTTAATGTCTTAAACCCGAATGTGTTATGAAAAATTTGGTTTAACAAGTGAATTTCAAAGAATCATCCTCAAGAATATGTAAAAATTGCGTTTTTAACGGTAAAATCTTGAATAACGTGGATTTAATCAGTCTAAAATCAAGATTAAGTGGAAACTCTTTAGTAATCACATGAACATATTTGCATTTGACTTTCTGGAATTCAGACTACGAAAATAACTTGAAACAACAGCAAGCTGAAGACAAATCTGAAGATTGTTGTATCTCTGAGAGCGAAAATCTGGGAATATTCTGGGATTCAGCGGCACAAAATACATAAGAAAAAGTTAGTCTCCATCCCAGAACCAGAACTTTTTTTGTGGGCATTTTTTTGGTCTCAAGCTTTTACAACCGAAACACGTCGTTTGAGGTTATCTTCAAAATTAGCTGTGGAAGAACCCCTATTTTTTATGATGAATTCGGATTCAGCGACACAAAATACATAAGAAAAAGTTAATCTCCATCCCAGAATCAGACACTTTTTTTTGTGGGCCTGTGTTATCGGTACTTAAGTTTTGCGAAATCGACTACGTTCAATACTGCTGTAAAATTAGTCGCTTACGCCTACAACTGCAGCAGCTCAACAACACCTGTACCGTGTATATTACCAGGTCCAAACATGGCTGGGAAAAGATATAGATCCACAACAGTGGGGCTGGATCTTAAATAACAATATTTTGGAGCCCGTTACAACGTTGTTACCACCTGCGCCGGACAGTATTCTTAATACTATTTTTTGCAATTGTACAAAAGGATGCGGTGCAAACTGCGGATGCTCCATTATATGCGGCAATTGTCATGGACAATCATGTCTTAATGCCATGCCTGAAGCTTCTGCTGCTAATACGTCCGATAATTATTCCAATCTTTTATTAACAGACACGAGTGAAGATGATAAAGTTAACGAAGATGTAGAACTAGAAGAACCTATTGATGAAATACATGACATTCATGAAGAAGATGATGAAACGTAATTCTTTTAAATGATGAAGGTAAATATTAAATAATAAAAATATAAAAAAAGTAAAGAATATAATTTTTTTATATTTGACATGGATTAGTCCTACTGGGGACACCATGTAAAAAAAACGCGCCTTGTATCTTACCTCAAAGGTGGTGAGGAAATAGGTACAACACTCGACGTCCACATTCGTCACTTTGTATTTCGCAAACGGTTCATCGTACGTGAAGATTAAATAGAACCATTTTTGTAGAAAATTTCATGATCTTTCTTTTTGTAACCACCTTAATTGACCTTTGAGCCATATAAAACGAGATTTTCACAAAAAACTGATTTTTGTGACCTTTGACCTTGAATAACTTTTTTAGCCCTGCCGATATCGTTTTTGATTTTTAAATGTTATTTAAAACAACGAAATAAAGCGATTAAAAAAATAAAAAAGTGGTTACTATTTTTTTTAACAGAAAACCTAAAATGACTGGACTATAACATATTTTTTGAAACGTACTAAACGTAATATGGTTACACTTGCTTTAAGGGACAGTTTATAGGTTTAGTTTAAACTACAAGCTACAGTTAAAATTCAGTTTGACTGTAGCAAATTACAGGGAAAATGAAGTTTAACTATAGCTTATAGTTTAAGCTAAACCTATACAACTGGCCCTAAACGTATTAAACGTGACATGGTTAGTTACGCATTTATTCAGCGCTTCAATAAAATGTTGGTGTAAAATAAAGAAAAGTTATAGGTACCACGCGGATATAACAATAATTGGCAAAATTATTTATTATTAAATGCAACATGCCATATATTTACATTCACCTATTTTTTAAACTATGATACTAGATTTTTTTTGTCTATTTTGCTGTAGTTTGTTTATTTACGGGTAACTTCGAAAACCGGTGTGAAAACAGCAGCCAAAATCTGGCACCCACTTTTACGGAAATAGCCGAATTGTCATTGGCGTACCTAAAATGATGAAACAACCGCATAAAAGAAATATTATATCTATAACACTTAACATTAATAATAACAAAATATTATACATTGAATAATATCTTTATGTCTGCTCTTTTTCCGCAAATGTATTTAATGCCTAAATACCATTAGATAATACAAAATATTTTAAATCAGTAAATGTCTGAGTTTATTAAATGTTTAAATATTAAAAACCGAATCCTTTACGAAAACAACGTAAATTTTAAGGCAAAGTCGGTCCTGTGCCAGCTTCAAAATTTTACGAGAGATTGTTTATCTCTTGGACCACCATTAGCCCAAAAATAGTCTCTCCAGTTAAAGGATGACAGGTGAAAAAAATATTGTTTTTTTTGAAAAAAATGTGAATTTTATGGCGAAACCGGTCGGGTGCCAACTTCAAAATTTTACGAGAGATGCTTTAACTTTATGGCCACCTTCAGTCCAAAAATAGTCCCTCCAGTTAGGGGATGACAGGTGAAAAAAAAAATACTGATTTTTTGAACAGAAAACCTAAAATGACTGGAGTATTACGGCTCTAGATAAATGAGTTCCGAGGGCGCTTTAAGGTAAAAAGCTACGATATTGCCCAAACTGTTGTTTACCCATGGGAGTATCAATATCCACCGGTCGTACAAAAGTATTCCAGAGAGGGTTTTTTTTGTTTAGTATCAATAAAGTATTCTTATATGTATTTTGTATAATAACAGTATCTAATTTCAAAAGTATTAGTGGCTCCCACTGAACTGGCATCGAAATTCGTCAGGTAAGGCAATCACCCAACATTAGCTTATCACCCATTGGCAATAAAGTCGTCTGATCATCCAGCTGTTTGACGATGTGGACATCCGTTGCTGGAATCTCATGTGGCCGTCTATAACTGATGATAATTCGTATAATGGTCACTCGTAACTGGTGATATCGTCTGGCCACCCGTAACTAGTGACATCGTATAGTGATCACCCGTAACTGGAGATATCGTATGGTCACCCGTAACTAGTGAGATCGTATAGGGATCACCCGTAACTGGTGATATCGTATGGTCACCCGTAACTAGTGACATCGTATAGTGATCACCCGTAACTGGTGATATCGTATGGTGAAATCGTCTAAAACACTACTTGTCGTCTAGAATGCTGGAACTCTCGTCACTGCTCGTTTCTTCTGAATCATTCATATCGTCTATGTAAGGTTTGACATTATCTGTTGAAACAATACCCTCAAATGGTCGTCTAGATCTCGTTGTTCCTAGTAGGTCCTTCACTACCAATCTATCTTTGTCTAAAATCTTTACTATTTCATAGGGCCCACGCTACTTTTGCAAGAATTTTCTACTTTTCCCGTCATTTGATGGAATTACTTTCCGTATTAGTACCTGTTGGCCCACGTCGTATTTTGGAGTTGGTATTCTCCTTTTGTCATAGACAGTCTTTTGTTTTTCCTGACTACGTATAATTTTCTCACTTGCTTGACAACGAGCCGCATCAAGATTGTCAGTTGTTTCAACTTCGCATACTTCATTTCTTAGAAATGAATCGTTAGCCTGTCTTGGTTGATAACCTAATAATAATTGATATGGAGTTTTGCCAGTTGTCTTGTTTACTGTCGTATTTAAACCCCATTGAATTTGTCTTATTACTTTGTCCCATTTTGTTTCACCGTCTGAAGAGGCTGCTATGGCTGACAAGATTGTCCTATTATATCTTTCAGCCTGTCCGTTTGCACGTGGGGTGGCAGTTGCATTGTAGTTGACTTTTATGCCAAGTGTCTTGCAATATTATTTAAATCTTTGACTTGTAAAACAGCTTCCTCTATCACAAATGACTCGTTGAGGTACGCCAAACATATTAATAATCTCGTCAAAGAACGTTAAAACTGGTCCATCTTTCGTGTTTCGTACAGCCTTTAAGAAAGCAAATTTTGTAAATCCATCATTTGCTACGATGATGTACGAATTATTTCGTTTACTCGTCACAAAAGATCCCATGTGTATCGTGTGCATAGGTACATCGAATTTTTCGATAGGATGCAAAAATCCTGGACGTTTTCCTGTTGGTTCTTTTGTTATATAAACATGATAAACAACATGACACATATCTTCTGATATATTTCCTCATTCGAAGAAACCAATATTTCTGTGTCACTAACTTAAAAGTCTTTGAAGCATCAGTATGTAATTCCGTTTTTAATTTTCTGTCGTACAATGCTAATACGGGTCGTTCGGTTAACCGTTGTTTTAATGTCTCAAATGCTTCATCTTGAGATTCTTCCCACCTGAACGAAATATCCTTTCTCGTTAATGTTGTCAGTGGTCGTGCGATTTCGGCAAATCCTTTAATAAATCGCCGAAAATATGAAGTTAACCCAAGAAATCTTCGTAATTCGTGTATATTAGTTGGTCTTGTATAGTCATCTATAGGTTTAGTTTTTCTTAAACCTGGTCGAATACCATCCCTACTTAATTCGTGTCCTAAGTATTCAAGTTTTTCATGGAAAAAGTAACATTTGGGTAAGCGAAAAGTCATTCCAGCATTTCGAAATAGCTCCAAAACATGCCTCAGCGTTGTTAAACCGAATTCGATGGTAGTTGAAGGAAGTACTATATGGTCCAAATACGCCATTACTGAAGTAAATCTTAAATTTCCAAGAACAGCATTTATGGCACGTTGAAAAAACTGCGTGAGCATTGGCTGATCCAAAGGGCATACGTAAATACTCGTAGTGCCCGTCAGGTGTAACAAAAGCAGTTTTGTTGATGGAATCTTCAGCCATCGTAATCTGATGATAGCCTGCTGCAAGGTCCAAAGAAATAAAATAGTTGCTTCCACCCAATCTCTCCAAATATTCATCCATACGTGGTATGGGATATTTGTCCTTGATGGTTCTTGCATTTAAAGCTCGATAGTCCACACACATCCTGTAGTCTCCTGTCTTCTTTTTCACTAATAAAATAGGGCTTGAATAGGAATATTGAGTCACGTATGATATCATTGTTCGTTAAGTCCTAAATTATATCCCGGACTATTTCTCGCTCAGAAATGGAAAGTCTGTAAGGTCGGTAAGTAACCGGAACGTTATCGCTGAGGTCTATATGCATTTCAGTAATATTCGTTTTACCTAGTTCGGTGGTATTCACCGCAAACCACTCGCGAAGATCATTTAAAAGTGTTAGTAACTGATTACACTGTTGGTCACTAAGGTTACTACCTACTTGAGTCATAATATCGGCATGCTGAAAGGGTGTTAGCTTAGTAGCATCAATTGAAAAGGTATTCACCCCAGTCTCAGTAGTGCTTGTTGGTGAGCAGACAGTGCCTCTGGCCAAGAGTTGCTTCTTCGCGAAATGTACATCTGTGGGTGAAGTGTTGCGTACAACGATGACCCCATTCTTCACCAATGTGATGCAACTCGGGATGTTGTACTCCTGTCCTGGCCGTTGTCGTGTTGAGCCCCCAATGAAAACCTCACCAATGACGTCATCTGGACAGCAAACCTCTATATACCCAACAGTATTGGCTGGTATTACACAGTCATCTTTTGAGTAGACAGTTACTCGCGGCGAAGGAAGATTGTCAATATCCGGCAATGCAGCTAAATGTCTTTCGAATAGTCGGATTTTACCTTCTCGCATCACCATCGTGACACCCGCACGGTTAAGGAAAGGTTGCCCGATAATAATTGGTACCGATTGTACCGAGTCATGCACTACAAGCGCGGCAACTTGGCTGATTGATTGGGTTGGTTTAAGGAAAATTCCGAAATACAATCACTTTTAACCGTCATGCGAATGACCGTTTGGCTGGATGTCGAACTTTGCGACTCGCGCCGCACCAACCGTTCCACCAAAGTTTCCAAATGTCCTTTCACTTGAACGTGATCTACTTCTACGTTGTCGTTCGCGTGATGGACTTCCGATAACATTTACGTGAAGAAGCATGCCGATCTTTACCCATGTTAAGATTTCAGTTTTTATTGGCTCACTCTATATAGTTCTTATAATGAACAACAAATTCGCTAAAAATAGTCTTAATAAATTGAATGTAAACAATATCGCTCGAATACGAATGTTTATAACAACGACACGGGACGCTCGGTCACAGCGTAACGTGGAGAAAGTCAGCATCAGCACAAAGTAAGGCGTTGCCGTTGATCAAAGCGATCGTTCACAATCATATGCGATGCACAGATAACTTTCTTATTGTTAAGTACCTATCTTAAGTTTGTCGTGCACGATCTACTGTTTACTAGTCATTAACACTTACGTTTTATCGTCCACTGATAGTTCAGCTTTGCGACCTTAAGCCACTTGAACGTATAAACTAATTATGTCTTTAATAAAAATACCCACAATAAAAAGGCGAGGTAACAACAATCGTATATTAGACTTCTCTTATTCTCAAACAAAAGCAGACTAAAACCTAAATTAAATACGTGTGCGGTCACCGCGTCTTCCAGCGTTAGCGTTTCTCATTCCGGGCGCCGGGAGTAGTCGTATAACCCAAACATCGGTGAAATCGGAACCGCATTTGATATTGCCGATAACAAATGTTTGGCATCCCACCTCTGCACTAAAAGGGGATGCCTGGTGTAACAAATAAATACCACATTCACATTTAAACAAACAAACAATTTTTACTCGTCTTTAGATGATAATAACAATACTTGAATAGTACGAGTCACGATACACACACATGTCTCGCTCGCTCGTCTCGTCTCGTCTCGTCTGCCGTCCTCTCCCGTGGTAGCCTCTGTGGATCACACCCTGTCAGCAGTTTTGTCCACAGCGGTGGAGAGGAGTTGCTTACATGAAGAGGAAGCTTTCAAATTTTGGAGTGGGGATAAATCAATATAGCAAGGTGATCCTGGAGAACTATTATTTTCAAACGAACACATCTGATGAGAAGAGTAATTATTATTATTAGAACTTATTTGGGGTTCAACGAAATGAAAATTATTTAGATCATGTTGAGGAGATTTGTTTTGTTGATCAAGAAATAGTATTGATAATTGATTTATAAAATTTTGATCATTTTCTTGCTGATCGATCAAATATTCATCATCTCTTTTTTTGTTGACATGTTAAAACTTCGTGATTATTTTTATTTTCTTGTTGGCATGCTAAGGTTAAAATTTTTTGGAACGGGATGACATTGTAAATCCAAAACCCTACAAATACAATTTTTAAGAAGAAATGTCGCTAACTCCAAATTAAACCTATAATATAAATATGTAAAACCGTTAACTCCATCTACGAGTTTTTAAGTTAATAACAATGAAATTATTAACAATAGACGTGCTCTAACAAATTAGTATACTTACCTTAATGTTACTGAATCACTTTATTCAATAAGCTGTTTTCTAATTTTTGAGTAAAATCGAAGGAAAATGCAGAGACACGCGTAACACCCTGACTGGCGCATTTAAAATAATGACTATTGATATAGGAGTTAGACGTTTTGCATTGTTGGCATGCCATGGAGATACCTGTTTTACGTGTAGCTGAATTAAAGAAAACTGTAATTTTTTATTTTCTTTTCAAATGACCAGACTATAGATTTCAGTTTTCTCTAACAGATTGCACTAAAATATTAATTTCAATCAAAAATTGGAGTTAACTGGTTTCCAGTTTAAGCAGTTTATGCCATCGATATGACATTTTTCCTTGGTCAAATTTATTTTTAATAGTTTAAAATTAAGCTTTAAACATAATAATAATATACTCTACTACTAGGAGTAAAATCAACATATGGAATTCTATTTAACTCCGCCTAATTTTTTTAAGATATTAAAACGTGAAAATGAGTGTCTCCACCGTTTCATTACCTTCTAGAATAAAGATAATGGAACTATAAAGTTGACCGTTTCCCCTTCATTTAAAACACTGAAATAAGTACTCAATACTTAAATAGATTTTATAAAAAAATATGATTGACCTGTATTATACACATGGCGAAAATATACAAACCTATGTCAAAGCAAAAAAAAAAAACTAATAAAAAAGAAAACAAAACAACAAACAAACATTGCGTCTGTTTATTAACAACATTGTACTGTACCTATTGATGCAAAATATGAGATTTAACTTAAAAAATTGTTCTTAATTTAGTATTTTGCTAATAATGTCTTTCGTTTTAGAAATTCACACTTTAGAATTTTAATACTTTGGTAGCATAGAGACCATAATAACCATTATAAAATATAGTAATTTCTGCTACCTAGTTAGTCTATAGGACAGTAGAATATTTTCGCTCCATGTGTTGTTTTAAATTTGTATTACCACATGTTCTTAATTCTTTCGGGCAGTATTTGCATTCTGCTGTGGCATTATTCCTCTTCATTAAGAAATACTTCCGCCAGCCGCTTTTAGGTGTTTTACCGTTAGAAGACATTTTTATTGTTAACCAATAATTATTTACACTTTTCAAAGAAAGAAAACCGCTGAAAAGATACGAAACAGTTTTACCAACGCGACGGAATGACAAGTAGAGAATATTTTTATTTCACATGCATACGGATGGCGCCGTCTTTCGATCGACTTGTTCACGTTTATTGAACTTATTTCGCATTTTTCCATCCGGCGCACGGTGCTGTTTAAAAAAATCGATTAAAATGTGTAATTTATATAATCGAATTATTAAAAATCGATTGTTATTATTAAGAAAATCGATTATCAAAAATCAATTATTAGAAAAAAATAAACGACTACACTCGACATCCACATTTCCGAACTTTTTACGTTCCGAAGACTTCCACATTTCCGAACTCTCGTCACCTCGGGATTACCGAACCGCTGGCGCATGCGGTTTTTCTGGCTCATTCTAGTACTTTTCTTTGTTTTTCGAGGTTTTTATGCAAATGTAATACATACATACATGTGTACATGTTAATAAAAAGAACGTTTTTCTAAACAAAAAAATGTCAGGTGCAAAGGAGAGAGTGATGCAGGTAATTATTTTGTAATTCAAAGTAAAGGTTTGTTTTATTGAACATTTTGTTGACGTAACCTATAATAATTTCAAACTGAAATGAAAAATTATGAGAAAATATGTATTTTTAAGAAAACCGTGATACAAAACAAACATTGTTGTACTGTTTATTTGCAGAGAAAAGAGCCTACTAAGAGGCTAACCTTGGAGCAAAAGCTGGATTTGATAAATCACGCAAAAAATGGTGTTAAAAATGTTGATCTATGTAAGATGTACAATATTTGTAAATCGTCAGTGGCAGAAATTCTTGGAAAAAAGAAATTTACTTTGAAAAAACTGAAAAAAAGACGAAAATTGAGTGGACGGATTGACACAATAAAGTGCACCGGTACTTATGATGCGCCATTTGAAAGAAGTGTTTTTCACTGGTTTGGCTAAAGAAGAACTCTTGTCTCAGGTGTGCTGCTGAGGGAGGGCGATTTCCTCTTTGCTGAATTCTGTGACAATCGAAATGTTTGATAACAATGGCATTATTCTGTTTACATTTTTTTTCTCATTTCAAATTTCGCGGTTTTTTGTCGTCAACCAATCAGCGACAAGTTCGGTTATGTGGAAGTACAAGTTCGGAAATATCGTGAGAAAAAGTTCGGAAATATCGTGAGTTCGGAAATTTGGAGTTCGGATATGTGGATGTTGAGTGTAATATGAAAATGTATTATTTTTTGACATCCCTACAGATACGCTGTCGCCACTTGCCTGGTCGTCCGTTATTCTTTCTTTCCCGGTTATTTAGGCTAATGGAAAACCTTTACGGGTTTAGATCGTTGATATTGAGTGGGTTGTGTGTTAGATGATGATGAAAACACGTGATATTGGTACATTACTTTATTTTCCTAATTACACTTAAAACTGACTTAAAAACCTAAACAACGAAGAGCATAACATGTGTGCCCTTACGCAACGCAAACTCGAGTCTCTCTCCTCCACGGGGTTGCCAAGATTTGACACCCTGTCGCTAAAGCACGGAGGCAAAGACGTTGCTGTTTCAACAAGAAGTCGCGACGGGAATATTGTTTAAAGCATATCGGTCTCAAACAGGTACGGCTCGAGAAGTTTTATTACAACGATCTGAACTACACTAAAAAGTACATTTTCTATCTCTCACTTCGAGAACTTGTCTTGTGTCTTATAAACATAATCAACAATAAACGATAAAATAAACAAACAAACAGATAATCCCTTATGCGACCAAAATCTTAAATAAGCACGCCCCTGAACAAATCACGGATATAATTGCCCCGGCCGACAGCTCCGGCCGCCTGGGCACGTAAAAAGTGTTATTTTCTAAAGAGTTCCACCGAGTATTCTCCAGTTTATTTAAAACTTTTTTTCTATTGTTGGCAATTTTCTACGCCCATGGCCGCAGTAAAAACTATTGTGAACTATTGTAGAATACACAAGTTTTATTAAACTTATTTTGTAAGTCTGTTCTTTTATTTAAACTTTTAAATCACCCCATTAGGGTTGTTTACACTATAGGCAATAATAACCCTGTACATACATATGAGGGGTAGGTACATATGCAAAACTCACATTATCCATAATTTTTCGAAATAGAGTTAGTGGCGCTTGTCTTGTTCATCTTGTTGAACTACACCATTTTAAATCTTAAAAGTGGTATAAAACTCACATTTTCGTATTTATTTTAAATTGTGGAATATGTGAATTGTTTCAAAAACTCACATTCTACCATACCTATTACATAAAATTTTTATTGATATCTACTATGAACCTATGAGTCAGAAAATACATATCATCATAATCATATTAATCATCCATCTATCCGTTCAATGACTACAGTTGCTGATATGCGCCATAACGCCATAACTAAGCAGTTTTGTTAGTGATCTAACTTATCTTATACATTCTATAAATAACCACACTTGTCACTCGCCTCCACCGCTGAGGTCGTCAAAATGAGCATAGTGCTTTTTTCGCGATTTCAACTCTCCAGTCTACTGCGCAATGTATTTATAAATAACAAGCAACCGGCTGTGCGGCTGTGGGGGAATACCCGAAGTTTTCGTTTTCTTTATAGTTTCCTACTCGTCGCCAAAAGCGACACGTGAATGTGCTTTGTGCAAAGTTTATGCATGTCGTTTGACGGATTAATTAAAAACTGTAGGTTTGTATGTATTGTCTTTTACTTTAATGGGATACCTTCATCTGTATGTATGTATGTATTTATTTCAATTAGTCAATCGTATAATTTCCTCATGCGATACCACACGGAGATTGGATCGATAATTATACTCGTACCTATTATTCAATATTCAAGTAATGCAATGTTTGTGTGAATTAATTTCTGTATAAATATTGACCTTAACCCAAATGCGAACGGTTTTACCATCGATAAGTTGGTAAACGGATAATGGTAAACAATAACAGACTGAAACTAAAGATTTTTATTTATATATTTCTGTATAACGCTTGCTATTATGTTTTTTATTGTTAAAAGGACAGATTGGACCATTTTAGATGTTTTCATAGGGTACCTACATTACATTACATGATTTAAAAAAATACATTATTTAACAGAAAATGTCGATGTCTGTTTGTAACTGTTATTTGTGTATCAGTACAAACAAAATGTGCCGCTGATGAAGTTGTATACAACCACTTACATACAATTTTAATATTCTCCGCCATTATTGCATCATCTTACAAATTAGGTGCAATAAATATTTTACATATTCAAATTTATGTTTTGAAAATACATTTGTGTAGGTATACGGAGGGTACTCGATAAGTAATAAGCATGCAAAGCTGTCATAGACTTTTTAATTAAATTGTAATTTAGTCAGAAAAGTAAGTACAAAATTTTCAGTAGTTTAAGAAAAAATGCGTAAAAAATCAAAAACGCAGTTTTGGACTTTTTTAAATAATTCGCAGACAGTAAAGTTTAGATAAAGAATTTTCGAATAAAAGTAATGATATTCTGTTTTCTAAAATATTTAAAATTTGTATATTTACACATTTCATGGCGACGCTCAACTTTTGTTTTTCTTATGTCCATCTATATTTTTGTTGTCAGTTGCATCTCGTTATTATAAAACTGCAAAAAATTTATATAGGGTGTCACAGAATGATTTATATAATAACTATACAAGGTAACGACTATTTTTCGACATTAGGTGTCGCGACGTTCAACTATTGTTTTTCTCATGTCCACCTATATTTTTTGTTTCAAAAATAGAGTCAACTATATCTCATTTATATAGAGTGCAAAAATTTTGTATTCATAGTTTCGATGCTAGGCGGCGTTTTACCCATATTTTCTGCCTTCTCAACAACCATTGTGACGCTAGCGTCAAAGTGAAAGACTGAAGTTGTGCAGTTCTGGATAAATTAAATGCCGTTAAATCGATTTCTGTAACAAAAAAATGTGGTCATAAGAAAAAATCATAGTTAAGTATCGCGACGCCTATCGTCGAAATTATCCAAGTGTAAATATTCCAATTTTAAATAGAAGACTGAATTCCATTCAACCTTTATTTATACATATTCGTCTAGATCTTACTGATTGCAAGTTATTTGCAAAATTCCAAAATGTAGCATGTTTTATTTTTATTTTCCTAAACTGCTGGAATTTTTGGAAATCTGAACACCTTAAACACTCATAGAATAACCAACTTTTCTTCAGTTTAACAGATCTCGTATATCTTAAGGTTTAAAAGTTACCAATGCAATTCAATCGATATAATGGACACCCTGTATAACTGGCTATTGTATTGGTTGTTTAGATCAGCGGTCGGCAACCCGCAGTCCTCAGCCTATTTTTTGCGGCCCACAAGGAAGAATAAAAAATTCTGAATTCTATTTCCTTTTTAACCCATAAGTCCCAAATGTCCTGATTTTTTAAAGAGTTTTCAGCCAGCTTATTTTCAATGTTGTCGGTGCTGAAAAAATTGAAACAGGTCAATTCCGACGTAAAATTTTATGCTTTTTCAGAATATGATAGTCCTTAGATATTTTCAAAATTGATTTTAAATAAGTTAAAACAAATTTTTGACAAAATTACGATTTATTCGGCAACAAAAAAAAAATTAGACCTGAATTTCTTTATGAAACTGGTAATCCCCGGGTTCTATACCAGAAAAAAATTTCGTCCTTAAGACTTAAATTTAAAATAAATGTGTAAAGGAGTCTCGAAGAGAGAAATAAAAAAGAGTAGTCGACCGTATAAAAATATATTACATACTGCCTTCTTAAAATGTCTACAATCTATATAATATAATCATATCCCTTCACAGGGCCTAAACCTAAACAAAATTATCGAGACATCGCCTCACATTCCTATATCGATAACATAAACATATAGTCTAGCCGACCCGGTATTCCAAATATCAACAAAGGGTGCATGATCTTTGAAATCCCTTACAAATGGCTTTATTTTATTTTTAAAAATGTTTGGTAAAACAAAATGGTGGCCGAAACAAAAATATTTTTGTATAAACTTCATAAATTGTTTTCTCAAAAACTACGAACTTTGGTAAAAATGTTACAATAATAAAAATGTCTTAGAATTAATCGAAAAATACTCTCAAATATTTTCAGATTTTTTAAATGATATTTTTAGAAATTTCGATTTCGTGATTGTTGGATCAAAAATCGTCTTTTAAAAATCCTGAAAAAAATTAAGAGTACCTACTATTCAAGTAATTTTAAGATTTTTGTCCCTGAGAAATTTTTCAAAAAATTTATAGTTTTCGAGAAAACAATGATTGATGTTTGATATATTTTTCAGAATTTTTAGACGAATTTTGATTATTCCAAAAATCACGAAATCGAAATTTACAAAAATGTCATTTAAAAGAGCTAAAACAAATTAAGACTATTTTTTGACTGATTCTGACATTTTAGTTTTTAAAATACTTACCAAAGTCCGTAGTTTTTGAGAACGAAATATATGAAGTGTTAGATATTTTTAGAAATCAGGTAAAATAATATTATTAATGAAATCAATAGACTAATAGGTCAAATATAAAATATGTATTTTGGACCGAGTACAACGTATGTGCGAACATCTTGACTAGTTATCACGGAATTCTCCTTAGCTGAATCAGTAACTTTCTTCTCGCAGATGTTTATATTCTCCTCGCCACGGCCAGCACGGATAACCCAAACATAGGCACCTCGGTGGGTCCCGATGCCGCCACTAACAGAAGTTTATACAAAAATAGTTTTGTATAATCTTTAAATAATGTGTAATATTTAAAAAATCAGGACATTTGGGACTTCAGGGGTTAAAATATTTTATGAATTATTTTTTGACCGTTTTATTTGTAAACAGCCCTTATGGGGTTATTTAAAAATTGAAATAAAAGATTAAACTTTAACAAATCGGTTTAATAAAAAAAACTTGTGTACTCTACAATAGATGAAAAAGGAATGAATATCCATATTCATATCGCCAACTCTGCATTAAAAGAACTAGAACATCTAATGTTTACACAAAGGGCACGGTTGACGATGTCTTGATTCAATCCAGCATCGCAATAGTTTTTACTGCGGCCATGGGCGTAGAAAATTGACAACATATTTCACATTCATTATGATAAGTCTCGATTATCTACAATTAAATGTTATAATTTACCATACTGTTTCATTAATCTAATGTGACGTATTTTTAATTTTCGGTTGACGTGGCCCGCACTATATTCGTTGTACCACAACGAACGTCTCTCGTTTTCTGTTATCTATAGGCCGGTAGTTGACAACTCGTTTTGGCCATCTACATATGTAGATACGTTAATATAGAAATATGTGGTTATTTACAAACAACGAAGTAAAAGGGGAAAATTATGTATATATACATATATATTTTTTTTACAGTACTCAATGAGAGAACGCGTAATGTGCGCAGAGGGTAACCAATGCCGCACACTACCAAAATAAAATACAAAGACATAAATACACAAAAATGAAATAAACAAACAAGAATATATAGGCATAGAATCAATTAAATGGTTGTCATACGCAACTGCAGTTTGCGTATGACACATACACCTTATGGGCCCGCACTAGAAAACCTCTAGTCCCCTGGAAATGAGAGTAGGGTCAGTGTGCCGGTTTTCGACCATTTAGTGGATAGGACCTACCGAAACTTTAATAAAATAACCAGTTAAGACTTTCTTGATGTTTCCTTGTCAGCAATTTGCTTATTAGGGTTTCTAAAATATATTAAAACACAATCTTTTATGATTTTGACTATAACTTTATTTTTATATTGAAAAAAGTTAAATAGCGTCATTTTACCGGTTTTCGACCAACTGCTGCTTCCTTCCGACCACCTTTATCCCTGTTTTCGAGCTATGTAGTCGAGAACGAGCCGGTTCTCGACCACAATTAATTTCAATAGTCGGTAAAGGGCATATCGCTCGACTAAATAAAAACTACATTACCTAGGTAGGTATTTCTTAAAACTTTTAATCGGTGATAGAAACTAAAATAAACTAAAATGTCAGTTAAACAAGATGATTTTTTAAAAAACGTTAGAAAAATAAACAATTCTTTGGCGTAATCTTTGGAGACGGATAAAAAAATGTACTAAAAAAATCATAGAAGTAAAATCTATAGTAGGTATTCTATGAGGTATTCTCTGAACACATTAAACAAATATAGTCCTTATTTGCAGCTTCTGAGTATGGAAGTCCACAAAATGCTGTACATTTCATGTGGAACCATCGAGGACATTCGTCACAACCTATATTCTTCTCCGAATCATCCTCAGTGTCACTAATAAGTTCGTCATTGCAAGAAGAACATTTTATGTTTTCCTTGTTTGTTGGGCTTAATAGTTGAGAGTCGCTTCCCTTCCCTTTCCTTTTTCTTAACAGATTTTTTAGTTTTTTCTTTCTTTTGATAATTCTTTGTTCTGCTTGCTTTTAATTTTTCTTCTTTCCTTTTCTTCATTTCTTCTTCTTTTCTTTTTTTTAATATCTTCTTTGTGATTATAATATGCCTCCATTCTTGGGAAGAATGACACTGGGTAGTTTTTCCTTTGACCTTTTGTTTGATTTTTTCATAGGTTGGGGATAGTGAAGATGCCTTTCATAAAAAGGGTGTCATTTTTACTGCTTTTTAATGGTGTTGGTAAACTTGAATTTTTTTAGAATTGTCATCGATAGATTCAAATATGACGTCTTCAAGTTGGTTTTTCTCATTGGACACCGAGGTTTTTGCAAAAGGTACTGGAAGTCTCACGGGATTCCTTTGTAAATGGTTGTACATTTATGTCTATATTTGCCGGAAAATTTTCTAAAGATTTGTTTAGGTCAGAGTCATTTTCTGTAGAGGGTATTGTAGATTGTACTAGATCGCAGGATATTGCATTCTTGTGTAAACGGCTTGTTTGCACACAATTTTGCGCTACAAATTCTATATCATCATTGATCTTTTGAACCAGAGGTGAAATTGGACTGGTGTTTGATGATACTGGCAGATTGTTGGTTAAAAAATAAATCGATTCGATGTTGATTTTATGTCGATTATCGTTAATGGAATTAGATGCTGATGATAAATTTTCTTCAAGGCAATCATGGATGGTGGAGTTGGAGATCGATTCAAGGTTGCCTTCAGGTCGATTATCGTTAATGGAATTATATTCTGATGATAAATTTTCTTCAAGGCAATCATGGATGGAGGGGTTAGAGATCGGTCCGAGTTTGATTTCATGTCGATTATCATTATTCGAATTAGATTGTGTTACATTTTCTTCAAGGCAAGCATCGATGGTGGAGTTGGAGATCGATTCCAAGGTTGCCTTCAGGTCGTTTATTGTTCATGGAATTAGATGCTGATGCTACATTTTCTTGAAGGCAATCGTGGACGGTGGAGTTGGATATCGATTCAAGGTTGATTTTCATGTTGATTATCGTTAATGGAATTAGATTCTGATGATACATTTTCTTGAAGTGACGATGGTTCGTCGGATGGTACTAATTCAAAAAATGCTTGTTCTTTGTTTTGAATATATACATTTTCAAAAGGTATTATGGTAACGTCATTCAACTGAACCACAGATCCCACTTCTATCGTGGTGCCCTGATTTTCATAGTCTCTAATTTCATTTAGTATTTCATCTACATTAATTCCCTTATTTATTAACCTAATCCTCATTTTTGAAATTACTTTCTTTGTCGCCTTAAATTCTTCAATTGATATTGGATTTTCGGCACCATCTTGCGTTCCTGCATTTTGACGTTCAAGAATATTTTGGACACATTTTTGTGTAATCAAGATTGTCTGCACACAGGGGATACAGGCCACATTTTCTGAAGCCATTTACTATATGACTTCCCATGTCGCAATTGTCTAAAGTTGATTGAAAAACTTTACAAAAATTCATTTTTGTTACACAACTATTAATGTTCTCCGGAAGCTTTGCCACTTTCTGATGGTCTTTTCCACTCCGTTTTAGCGGCTTAAACACGCTTACATCAGCCGGTTGTATAATATGGGTGGAATTAGGAGGCAATGCGTAAAGGATTATACCATTGTATTGGCAAAATTCACTAAGTGGGAGGGTCATATGAGACCTATGTCCATCCAGAAATAAAATGACTGGTCTTCGTATATCATTCTCATCTAACCACTTGTTAAAGTCGTTTGCAATATATTCGAAGAATACGGTACCGGTCATCCAACCCGAATCCGACTTACCCAATACCCAATGGTCAGGCATGTTTTCCACTAACGCTCGTGGTGGTCGAATATAAGGAAAGACAACAAGTGGAGGCATTATCTTTCCATTAGCAGAAAATGTAACTAACACAGTAATGTTGTCTTTTCTTGTCCTAACTTAATGGTATATAAATTTTTCCATCCTTTCGGTGCCAAAACTTTTTCCGGATTTCGGGCATAGTGAAAAGCCCGATTCATCACCGTTAAATACCCTACTGGGGTCTGACATAAATAACATCAGCTATATTATTAGTTTCTAAGGAGATCCCTAAACCATGCTCGTAAGTATTCCTCTGTAATTACCGCCGAGCTCGATTTACTCCTTCAGCTTCCTCTTACTAATTTCTGGATGGCGTTTCATGAAGTTGATATACCATTTTTGTCCTGGCTTGCCGTCAGTAAATAGATGCGACTTTCCAAGATCTTTCGCAATTTTTTCAACAGTATCTATGAGGTCAGATTTTTTTAAAGGAAAACCGCATTTTGCTATATTTATAATCCATTCTTTGAGTTTGTCTTCCACTTCTATGCTTAGTATTGGTGCAGGTCCAGTTTTACGTCTGTTAGGTCTTGATCATCCCTTCATTCTGTCTATAATACTTGTCTTTGGAACGTTAAATTATTTGCTGGCTTTGTTAATACTCATGTTTTTTTTCTTATTTCGAAAAGTGCCCTTTGTAATTGATCTTCAGTGTACTGGTAAAATCGTCTTTTCTGTAGTTTATTCTTAACTTGCATAAATTGCCGATTAGATTTTTTAGGTGGCATTTCTGAAAGGAAAACATGTTTCAAAACTTACGATTTAATGTTTTTATTTCTACACGAAATAGGGTACTGGTCGAAAAAACCCTATATCTTGACCGTTTGTAAAGCAACTAAATATGCTGGTCGAAATAAGATCCTTTTTCTCGACCGCTATTCAAAAATCCAGTAAAAAAAATGTGGTCGAAAAATGGAATCTATAAACTTAACGACAACGTAAAATAATATGTAAAAGTGAAATGGAGCGATACCTATTCATTACCGTGAAAAACACCCCGTTTTCGACCAATTGGTCGAAAAAAGGTTAAACACAAAATATCCTGCCCGGTTTCTCGACCAGTTAATAGTTATCAAAACAAATACAAAAATATGGTTTATGGCTTATAATTTCGGTACCTAAGGCATATAACTAAATGGGTATCAAACAAAAAGCATAAAAATACACAATTGTTATTACTTACTTACTATTTTTCTGACCAAGATCACAAGGATTTTTAACGGTTTTTTACACTACCTCACTCACCACGTGCAGGCTACATTTAAATTCGATGGACGCTGTCTATGACGTACGCTTTTGCGCTTTAGAATTTTGTCTAGAGAAGGGGCATGGGTGGTCGAAAATGGGATTGGATTTTCTCCAGAGTTTTAAACCGTTATTTTCTTATTTCGGTAAGATTTTTACGAAAATAGTCGAAAACTGGTAGTGGTCGGATAACCGGCGCACTTCATCTCTACCGGGTCGCAGAAAACCAAACTAGAATACCGGGACTCCCACACCCCGTTTTCTCTTGGTCCTGTCCGCCCACTCATTAAGCGTCCGGGTGACATATTCTTACCAAAATATGGTCACCGCGCGCCATTTTCAGTAACTAATAACGCTTACCTGATACTGTCCAAAACTGAATCCATGGCTTGATATTATCGATCCCCAGCCACACCACAGTATCATATGTGTGATCTTGTCATTCCTGGGATGTTTCTGACTTCATAGCGGTCATTTTCCAGTTTTTTGGATATCCTGAATGGACCTCGCCATTTCGGAAGTAAATTCTGACTTCGACCCTGTAGCTTGGGCCGAAGTAATCCTCAACAAAATCAGATCACCAATATTAAATACCTTTGGCGCGGACCGCCTCGTATCAAGTTGTTCTTTTGCCTGATAATTTGGGTATTTATTAACTATTTCCCCACGTAATGCACTCACGTCAACTTTATCGTCTATACCCGGAGGGAAAACGCAACTTGTCCGGATACACGGTATCCCATTAAAACCTTCACTCGGTGTTGCCCCTAGTGCTCTATTAACAGTCCCATTCAGCCCTAGCTGAATGTTTGGAATATTGTCATCCCAAGCGTCATCTTCGAGATCAGCACCCATAGTCGACAGAGAATCCAAAATGGTAGCGGTTATACCCTTCTACTTGTCCATTTCCGCGTGGAAGTCCTACCGCATTTAGGTAGTCGGCTGTCCCAAGGGGGAAACACAGTATATGCATCACAGGTTATTTTGAGTAATTGACGTCTAAAGTATCTTTGTTATGACAGTCATATTATGGAGGAACTCGTTTGAGAGATTGTCTAAGATTGATAATAAATAAATAAAGAAGCTTTTCAGGGTATTGGAATGTTCGCCACTTAGGCAGTTTCCCAAACATATACAGGTTTCGTCAAGGAAATGCACATACTGTGTTTTGCTTCCAAATTCTTTGTTAAAATGACGAGATTTGTATTTAGTGAAAGACGCAGTATGTACATACTGTGTTTTTCCTTCCGAAATAGACTTTTTTGAACATTTATAAAGTAAACATATATCTATAAAAAATCAAAACAGGTTTTTATTAAGATGAAAACATACAAAAGAATGTGTTTGAACTCTTTTACATTATTTATTTATTATTTATTTATTTATTTATTGCTTCTATTGATATAAAAAAATCAAACAGCAAGAGTTCAATTAAATAACAAACTAAAAAGGTACGGTGGTTATGTTATTACAAACAAAACTGTACCACTAATACAAAGGAAAAAAATAAAAAAAATTGTGATACATTAAATAATAATAATAATGATATGATAATATCACTTAATATATAAAGTTAACTTAATACATGTCAATGAGAATAGGAATTATGATTACAAAGATTATGAGCACAAAGACGGAAATAGTTACGCAAAAAAAGGAAATAATTTTTATTCATTCGTTTAACACAAATGCCCGTAGTTTCAAAAACTCCAATAAAAAGTTCACAATAACTTTCAAGTAATCCGGGTCATCTAACATTTGTATAAACTGATCAAAGTTCTGTAAGCCGCTAAGTTCCGGTGGTCGAATAACTCTGTAGAGACTGCAATTCATTACAATATGTTCTACTGTCTCAGATTGTAGAGAATTTGTGTTTCATCCTGATTGATGACGTAACAACAACCGTTATAAGCTAAAGATAACCGTAACTTCGAGGAAAAGGCGAATTTGACTATACAACCTTAGTAGTTTTATAGGAGTCTTATTTAGCAGATAGCTAGCTGGAGTTGTACGCACAATGACACATTTGTAGATTCTAGAGTACCCTGATGCCTCTAACATAGATAAATCTTCGCTATGTAAATACGATCTATGCACTTCCAGAATTGCACTAAAATTTCTTTTTAAATTTTGGACAGTCAAATTGTCCCAGACCTCGGAAAAATTAAGCTTATCAAACATTGATTTCATTTGTACAGCCCAGTTGTAAGTGGAGTTTTGTAAAGCTAGGGAGTTTAATAAATACAATTTTGGGTAAGCGGGTTTCATCCATACTTAAGATTTTTAAGAGCCAATTTAGGCATTGTTTAAAGACAAAATACTCCAACTTTATGGAGCCTGTTTCCTGAGGCGTAAGATATAGTCAGGGAGTTGTTTTATTTAGTAACAGAAGTCTTTTAAAAAATCCAACTTGTACCCTTTCAATTTCATGTAAATAACGCAATCCCCAAACCGAATGCAGCTGCTCAGAGTGCTCAAAATTATTGAGTTAAACAGGGTTAATCTAGACTCCCAAGATACGATTTTTGATTTAGCTAACGTTGACATGACAGCCCCGACAGCTTGCTTAGCCTTTAAGACTGCTACCATAGTTTGATCTCTAAATAACGATGAACATGAAAGAGAAATTCCTAAATAATTATATGTATTTAATATTTCAATTTCTTTGTTATTCAACAAAAACCTGTAACTTCGAGAACGTCTAAAACCGCCCTTGGAACTATTTTAGATTTTTCGTTATTAATATTGAGTTTATTCTGGCTAGCGTACTTTTCAAGGATATGTAGTTTCCTTGCTAAATCCACTTCTGAGTCTCCGAAGACAACAAGGTCATCTGCATATAGGAGTAACAGTAAATCACTGGCATTATCAATATTTATGCCTACTGCTCCAGATTTTCTAAAAAAGTTTCAATGTCAGCAATGAACAAAGCAAATAAGGTAGGACTAAGTGGCTCCCTGTAAAATACCTTCATTAATTTCGTATGGTTTTGATAATCTGTTATTGACTTTTATCCGAAACTGTGCATTTTCATACAGTTGCTTAATTATGCGAATTATTTTTGCGCTAACCCCAAGTTTAAATAGTTTGCTCCAGAGAAGTTGGTGATTTATTGAGTCAAATGCTCGTTTAAAATCAATAAACGCAGCAAAAACTTTTCTACCTGGGCGATGTAGGTGAATTTGAATACAACTATTGAGGGATAAATACATTATCTATGTATTTTTTATGTAGTTTTCAAAAAAGAAGCAGGATACAAGAAGAATGATGCTAAACTAAGTAAAAGAACTTCAGATAATCCTTAAATTTAGTCTATAGAACGAAGGAGGTCTGTGGATTGTTCACTTTCTGGAAGGTTGAGCCAGAAAGCACGCTGGTTTATATTTTTTATTTTGGGCACTAGATCACTCAATATTTTGCTTTCTTTTGTGCATTTATACCTCGACATGTCGGTTTTAGTGCTGGAAGCTCAGATGTTGGCATAAATTTCTTCTGCAAGAAGTCGTACTCTGTATAATCTTAATCTTCAAAAGTATTTTTGTAAAGAAGAAACACGTTTACCCCTAACAAACTTTGCTTCGACAATATTTTGCAGCAGTAGTGGTGGTGGTTGAGAAACGAGGGATTCTTCTACGTTATCCTTGGTTTTGTTGCTACGATTGATTCGTTTTTTACTTTTCCAATCACGGAATATTTCTAACTTTTCTACTGTCCATTTTTTTCTCTAGATTTTTGAATAATCCTTACCAGTTCATCAAAATTGAAGCCGCTTCCCGCCGCTTTTATTGCCTTCTCTATATTTCCGTGAACGGAGTCAGCTGACATATGAGTATGTCCTTTAGTTAAGTATTGGATAATTATCTCCTAGTCCTGTTTGCTGCTTAACCATATGAACCAACGACGAATATAGAATCCAGTTCTTATTTTGGCTGCTGGTGCAACTATCAGCCCAGAAAGTAAATATAGTAGCATTATCATTCAAATTCATCGCGGTAACAATCGTGTCTACAATCGAATCAGCATTACGACCCTGGAGAGCTTCATGCCAGAGAACAGTAATACTCTTATAATTGGAGTTACTATTGAGAGTAGCAAATGTTTCATTATACACAACTAATCGGCTTATGAAGAAACTCTTTAATATGTGGCATAACTGGTAATAACATTATCTTTTGAAGATCCATCGAGAATATCCTTTCGTTGAGCGCCTGGTTCCTGGTCTTATCGGCATTATATAGGGTTTTGGCTTGACTTCGCTTTAAGTTCGTGCATTTTTTGTCATCAGGTCAGGATCAATCGCTTTGATTCATTTTCTTTGCGTTATCTATCTCTGATTCATAAAAGAAGCACTCGGAGCAGCTGTCCCCTTTGGGCATTTTAAGTGATATAGTTCATCGATTTTAAAGTTTTTCGATATGTTTCCATTTTGCAGAAATCAGGAAATTTTGACAACAAATCTTCATGCATAATTTGGATAGTCAACTCTCGAGACAGGTACCGGCAAAGTGGGGCGTTATATCTTCTGTAATGGCTCAAATACGGGCCAAAGCTTTCAATGTGATTCACAATCACATTACGGTCAATTTTGTTTGAGGGAATTGATCTTCCACGGTTTTCTCCAACAACGTCCCCTATAGCAGTTTTTTGCTTGCCTGAGACAGTTCTGTTAACACGGAGTCATTAGTGTAGCCTAAGGTAATAAGAAGCATTCTTTACAAACTCTAAGCTATTTATTTTCCATGTTTGGCTTCGGCAAAAGATAATCTCGTGTTTCATTTTTCAAAAACTGCGCTCATTTTCAACTTGGGATGTATCTTGAGCTTCCATATTTTTTGGTTCAACAAGTTCTTCTCTTTTACTTGATAAATACGAATATTACGGCATAACCACTGACGCCTAGCTGCATACGGAAAAACTCCAAAACTCATTCTAAATTTTCTTCTGTCGTCATCAGTTAACCCTGAACATCTCTTATCTTTACATTTGCCGGAACAAGGTTGAAGCATTGGATGTTTTTCCCTATCTCTCTGCTCTTTTTCCTCTGCTGATATTAATTTCCTTTTCTTCTCTGCCTTTTTGGTATGAGCTTCTTCATTCACGTCCTGCGGTGTTTCCTCTTCCACGATTTTGTTCTCTACAGCTTCTTGATTATCCAGATTGGTTTGATTATCCAGATTGGTGTGTGCCTCTGAAACAGGAATTGACACTACGTCACTATCGCTGTAGATGGTGTTAACGTCACTATCCAACTGGTTGAGGTTCTGGTCCCAAAATCAACACATTTTGTTGTTCATTTACAGATTCTAAACAATTTGAGGTAGAAGAAGCAACATTGAGATACTCACTCTTAATTACGGGCTCTAAAGTACTTATTACCAAGACATTAATTTAAATTATTTGTATCGTGAGCAGCTGGTATCGTGAGTCTCCTTGTTTACGTCCTTATTAATGAACGATATTAAAGGTTGATTATCACTAGAAGACCAACAACTGCTGTCATCAGACTCCTCTTGGTTATCAGGAATATATTTGTTTACAGGCATAATTTGTTTTGGCTTAGGATCCAAACAGATATTTTGTCCAAAGGTATCTTGAGAGAGCTGATGAAATTTTTCTTTAACATTTTCAATACAGTGTGAAGTGCAGGCGTTTCTCCATTTGCGTCATATTCAGCATATGCTTCATGTAGCACTGCGAGAGACATATTAGCATAAGCAAGTTAGTTTAATTGGTTATTTATGTATATAATTTTGAGTTCTTTTTTTATTTTCGAAATTTAAGGAATCGATATTTTTTAATCTTATAGAAGACTAATTATGTTATTTTTTGACTTTGTAAAGCTAGTAGAATGAACATAATATTGATAATTATAACGCTTTCATAAAATAGAACTAGAATATAATATAATACAAATACTAATGGCCGTAATCTAATGACAACTTTTTCCTGATTTCTTAATTAGTTGACATAGAAAGATTATTAAAAATGTTACAAAAACGTAAAACCATTCTTAAACTATAGAAACCGTAAAAAACTGACGCAGTGTCAATAATATAATATTAAGCTTTCCTGGTGGTTGGAATCATGCATTTATTTTTAATCATAACCTAAAAATATATGCGTAACAATTCTAAGCTACTTACTTTGCTTTAGCTATAGCCATCTCGAACTATTCTGCTACTAGAGACCCTTTCATCTTGATCGGAATAAACTCATAACATCCACTATAATGAAGTAGAATAATATTATTTTCATCAAAAACGGCATGTAATAAAGTGCCGGCAAAACAACACAAAAACACTGCAGTTCTAAAATGGAATAACCCAGTATGTGCACTGTCATCTGATATATTGCCGTCTTTCGATTGGTCGGAGTATATGCTGTGTTTTGATTTGCTCGCAGGGTAGTTACTGGTGTTTTTGAATCTTAAAAATAATTATAGGACTGTAGATACTTGGTTTTACAGGCCAAATATCTGTTATTTTGCGGTATATTTTAAATTTTTATACATAAAACGAATAGCCTTAAGCCTAGTATATGCATGTGTGTGCCAAAAACTTGTATTAACATAAAAATGCATATACTGTGTTTCTCCTTGGGACAGCCGTAGTGAGCTATGCCCCTTGCCGTACAAAACTTTTTAAAAGATTGGGAGGTAAGTGAAGAGCCCCTGTCACTTATTATTTTGTTTGGTACCCCAAAATTTTTTATCATGTCAATTAAAGCGTCAAGTACACGAGCGGTTTTTGTGTTTTTAACCGGATAAATCAGAATGAACTTAGTGAAAGCGTCAACTATAACAAACAATTGGGTGTTTTCTGTGTGAGGAAACCAATACAACTGGGCCACCGCCTCATAAGTCTTATCGAATTGAAATGGCCCATATCGTCATGTTTTAAACGTACAATTTGAAATTTTGCATCTTCAGGTACAACCCAGCGGGGACCGTATGCCGTTACTCGATAAACTATTCCGCCTTTTAACTCGTATTGGTTAAATATTTCTTTTTATTGTTCTGAGTCTCCAGACCAGGACCTCTTTTTACCGCCCTAATATTCTTATCGGCCTCTTGGGCCGTTAACAGCCACTCGCTTTCAGTGATGTTTATAAAATTGACATAGACATTATTTTCGGGTGATCTATCATTACAGGAATTATCTTGTGTTGGTGGGTTGCGACTGAGCGCGTCTACGTGCTGCATGTGATGGTTTGGTCGGTGTTTAATTTCGTAATCATACTCGTTCAGTTCCATGACCCAACGCCCAATGCGCGGATTTATTTCAGCCTTTTTAAAGTGTTTACCACTGCAGAGCAATCGGTAAAATGACCAACCTTCTGCCGCATAAATAATGGCGGAATTTTTGAACCGTTAGTTCTACTGCCAACGTCTCTAATTCAAAAGAATGGTATTTTTTGCTGTTCATTTGTTGTTTGTTTGCTAAAATATGCTACAGGGTGTTCTTTTCCGCTTTTCTTTTGGGTCAAAATCCCGCCAACACCTATTCTACTCGCGTCAGTATATACGCTACATTCTAATGCAGCTTCAAAAGATTTGTAAAAGGGGTTTGTTTGTTAAAGCAGACTTAATGATTTCAAACGCGTCCTGTTGTGATATTTTCCAGGACCACGTCTTATCTTTATGAAGTAATTCACTTAATGGTCTTGACTTTTCCGCATATTTTGGAATAAATTTGCGGGAAATAACCCGTTAAACCTAAAAATTGTCTCACATTATGTACGTTTTGTGGTAGAGGGAAATTTTCTACTGTGCATATTTTACTGTCGGTTGGTTTAATGGTTGAGTTTCCTATTTCATACCCTAAAATTCAATTTTTGTTAGTAAGAAATAACATTTGTTTAATTTCAAGGTTAGACCATGTTTTTGAAATAAATTTAATACGTCTTCGAATGTTCCTAGCGCTTCTTCAATGCTCCTCCCAGGAATTAAAATGTCGTCCAAATAAACTAATACTTTGTTAATTCTTAAATTTCCTAAAATTTTATTGATAATTTTTGGAATACAGCTTGAGCATTGGTAAGCCCAAAAGGTACTTTTAGAAATTCATATAGACCATCCTGTGTAATAAACGCAATCTTGGCTATCGAATCTTCCGCGATCTTAATTTGGTAATAGCCCGAGGCTAAATCAAGACTACAAAAATATTTATAACCAGATAAACGATCAATTTGATCTTCTATCAAATTTAGAAGGTTTTATTGGGTATTGTTATTTTATTAAGTGATCTATAATCGACACATAACCTATTCTCCCCATTTTTTTGATACGAGCAAAACAGGATCCATAGGGTGAGTCCGATTCCCTAATAATTTTGTTTCTCATAAGTTCTTCCACTATATTTCTAATTATTAATCTTTCTTTCTCGACATATTTCGGGCCTCTGTGTTACAGTTACATTTGTCGTTAAGTCAATACGCATTCTCACTACACGTACCTATTTCAAACGAATTATTTGCATAAAGGAATGTTTAAATTGATTTAATAGCTAGAAGGAACGCTCCGCCACTTGGATTATTAATCCAATATTTACGTTAGTTTTATCTAAGACCAGACCATCTGAGCGACTCTTAAATAGCAGCGTTCTACCCTCCTTTACATATGTGACATCGTCAACCTCAGTAAATTTTGCCCCACTAGAATATCAACGTCCATAACCTTTTTGTTTACAACGTAGAGATTTATTCGTTTTACGACGGAGTCGATGTTTACGTTAGCGGTCATGTAATAAGAAACCTCTAATTCAGCACCGGTTATAGTTTTAATAAAAATGTTTTTGTCAAGTTTTTGGGGATTTAAATTTAATATGGGAATAATATCCGCATTAATTAGGCAACATTCGCTCCCCAAAATCAATAAAACATTTGACGTCCTTACTTTCTACTAAAATGTCTTGTATGCGATTGTCATAAGTTATTGGTATTATAGCTTCCAAGTTCTTTGCACACGTTTTTCTTAGTTGGACATTGGCTTTTAATGTGTCCCTTTTGTTGACAAAGAAAACATTTTCGTAAAAGACAAAGACGATTGTTTATGTCTTTTTGAACGGTTGCCGATGCCGTACTTTGAGATGTGTATATTATTCGTACAATTTTCAGAGGTCAAATTATTTTTTTCGTCAAATACTTTCAGATATCTAGCTAGCTTAGCGGGACTTGTAATCTCAGATGTCTCTACAGAAAATCGGATTCGTTCGTCCTTAATACCACCCATTATCAAGTTAACTTTATCCACATCAGTTAAAGTGGAATTTTCATTTTATTTATCAGGGCTAATTTTTCGAATGAGTACTCGTACAAACTTTACGAATACACTTTAACATTATAGACATGTCCGAATGTAAATCTCTTTTTGGTATAAAATGTTCAAGTAACAAATCCTTCCATTCGCTCCAAGTAAACAATCGTGTCGGCAAACCACGATACCATGTTCCGCCGAACCACGCAATTTACTGAGAGCTAAATGACGTAACTTGATCAGACCCATTTATATATGTACACGGTGGAGACTTTAACTGGAATATATTCGCTAGCGGGGTGGTGAATGATTTTTCAAACAATTCCCGAGACACGTCAACTTTTAAATGTATTTACCTACATTTTGCAAGTAATATGAAAAGTATAGCCCTTCAGGGGTGGCTGAAACCACCCTCGACATGATTTTTCCAAATGCAACCCTATGGCTTGTGACCCCTCATTGTAAAGCTCGGTGGCAATAGGAATCCAACGCACTGATCAAATTTTAATTTTTAGCATGTTTGTAGGGTTGCATACAATTAAAACAATTTAAAAATTAAATTTATTTTCAACGTAACAATTGTACAAAATGTGCACCATTCACTTGTTGGCAGCATCCCAGTCTGTGGTAGGTTTCGTCCCTTACATTATGCAACATTTGCGGTGTTATTTTTCCGATTTCCTCTCTTATCCTTTCCTGCAGATCTGCCATGTTGTTGGGTTTCTGAATGTAAACCCTACTTTTAAGATGTCCCCACAAGAAGTGGTGTAAGATCTGGAGATCTTGCTGGCACTCAATATTATCTCGCCTCCCAATCCACCTACCGGGAAAAAATTCGTCCAGATACTGACGAACAATGACAGCATAGTGTGGTGGGGCCCCATCTTGCTGAAACCATAACCTCTCGTCGGTCAAGTTAGGGTTTAAGGGGTTTGGAAAATAAATGACATAGCACTGGCATTAGTTCGTGCTGGAGTAAACGCAAGTATCTTGCTCCATTAAGAGTGTCATCAAAGAAAATGGTCCTACAATTCTATCTTGTATTATTCCGGCCCACACATTAGTTTTCTGTGGGCGCTGAGTATGAATTCTCATCCGATCCCTTCATATGGGAAAAATCCTTTCCAAATGCCTTAATACTATATTAGGATTCCAAGTAACATTATATTTTGGTTTTGTCGGTCATAAGTTCTGTATGCCTTTTGATCCTAATGTCATCCATGGTATTGGGATATAATATTAGTGAGACAGCTGCTCTAAAGGAGTTTAAAGAACCAATGGACTTTACTTGTTCAAACGCATTGTGAACAAGTCTGAAATTGTACAGTGAAAAATTAACACCTTTAGATTTACAAAATTGCCACCAGGCCTTTAAGCCCGTATTATATTGTTTTAATGTGGATTCTGTTACGGATGACAGTATTATATTAATTGCAGAAGGCGGAATACCCTTCATCTTAAAGGCCTGTTCGACAAGATACCGGCTACCAGGGTAAGTTGATCCCAGCGTGGGTGTCTTTGCCTGTCCACAGAGAGAAGTAACTTGTCAGAAGGATAAATTCTATCAGCATGGAGACCAACAACTTTTTATATAGTGGGAACCAAGCTTGACTTTTCCAATATGATGCTATTACTATCCCTTGGGCTTTATCCCTTACAATTTTTTGCAGTACTCTAGGAAGCAATGAGAAGGGGGAAATGCATAGAAGAAGAGTCTCTGGAACACCCAATTCATTTTGTATTTTCTGAAAAGCCTGTTTTGACAATTCCCATTCAGTTTCAGTTTCTAGTGTCCTTGATTCTTCATCTGCTTGTACATTATTTGAAGAACTTATATATGGAGCATAAACCCACAGTCTTTTTGATTCGCACCATCTCCATAATTCTTTTGCCAATCCATTTAGAATGGGAAACTGAATACTCCCCATCCTATTCACATATGATATTTCTGTGGTATTATCAATACGTAAAAGAGTTTCACAATTTTCTAGTGTATTTGCATAACATTTTGAGGGCAAAATATGCTGCTTTAAGCTCTAAATAATTAATATGCATTTTCTCTCTTCCGAATTCCAAAACCATGCGGTTTTTCATTCCCACATACAGCACCCCATGCCAGGGGCCCATCTGAAAATATCTCCAACGCAAAATTATACTGCCTCACAGGGCATAAAGGCTATCTAGTTTTGATATCCACCACTTAAAATCATCTTTTAAATAAGAAGGGATATTCATTTTTCGATCATAATTTTCATTGCATTTTTGAGGGCTAAATATTTAACTCGTTCAAAACTTTTTGTACATACCCTATAGCTATATGCTATAGCTAGGGCAAACAGAGACCAAGACACCGCATAAATGAGCAACTTCTGATTGAACAGAACTTTTAGAGTCAAGTCTGTTCAATCAAACCTTGATAAAAAGCTTTTTCACTTTCACCTTGTTTTTCACAACTTAAGCTAAGAGACGCGACATATCTAGAGAATTTAATATAGTTCCTAAAAATTTACAACTGATAGAGGGTGTTAAATTACCTCTGCCATAATTTATAACAAACCCTAATCGTGTTAAAAATTCTAAGGTACTGGATATGTTTAATTTACAAGAATTCTCTGAATCGCCTAAAAGAAAAAAATCATCTAAGTAAATGACAGATAGAAAACCCTTTGATCTTAATTGTGAGACGGACAGGTTTCATTAGCTTTGTAAATACCCACGGAGCAGTACAAAGGCCAAATGGCATACATGTAAATTCCCAAATCTTATTGTCAAAATTAAATCGTAAATATTTCGTGTAGGGCTTAGCCACTGGAATTAAAAAATGGGCCTCCTTTAAGTCGAGGGTAGCCATAAAAGTGTTATTAAACATTAGGGATTGAACAAGTTTTTCTATCTTCTAATTTAAAATGTATGGTATCGATAAAAGTATTTAATTTTTTCAAATTTAAAATTAATCTAACTCCGCCATCTGATTTCCGGAACCAAAAATATATTTGAAATGAACTGGCCCCTGCAAGGGGTACACTCCTTGACAGCGCCAATTTCAATTAAATGAGTCATACTTAATCTAATGTCCCTTTTCTCAGAACGTGACCAAGTGTGCTCCGTAAGCGGTTTTTCTTGATATACTTCTTTATAAAAAAGGTATTCTATAACTCTGGATCCAAGAAAGTATCTGGGGGTCCTTAGTTATTGACCTCCAAGCTTCTATGAACAATGATAGTCTTCCTGCAAACTTACTTACATTTTCTAGTGTCGTCTCATGTCTGTCCTGGATATCCGAATTTTATCCTCCCTGTCGTGCGATTCTTTATGTTGGAGCGCCCGCCTTGTCGATAATGCCCTATGTTCTGTTGTTTTCTTTTGAAATGACGAGGCGGGCTTTTGAAGTTTAAAGTGGAGATTTTTGCTTTATTTTGGAGGTGCTCTTAAGTCACTTCCTGATCTTTCTAATGCCTTAATTGTTTGGAAATCTTTCAGATAATTCCGCTCCAAAAAGCCATCCATCTAATGGTGCTGGAGAGAATCGGACCTGCTGCCTCTTCTCAAAGTGGACTGTATCTTTTCTTTTATTGAAATAAATAAGGCGTGTAACTGTAAACCCTTTATTGTTGGCTCGTACATCAACCTTACTTCATAGATTCTAGAACTGAACTAAACTAAACACCTTTGCGCTTTGCGCTCAGGCTTAAACTCGCGCATGCCTATAGTTAAATTGAATGGCGCGCACAATTTCAAATTTAAATCTACCAAGTTTGCCTTAACATGCCGGCCGCCTTGAAATGTGTACATATACACTTTCAATATATATAAACATAGTAAATATTCAATATACATAGACATAGTACAAGTAAATTAAAATACATGAAATATGACAAGTACTCTTATGAATGTGTAAACATAAAATTATTAAACAATTCAAATTTGTTCACTACTGCTCCAACATTAGAAATAATTCTTTCCTCTGGTATCATCTCCGAATTGTGTTCATTACTAATATTTCGAACTTGTAAATCGTCACTAGAATTTAGAAAAGCCAGTCCTGTCCACCACAGATCAGAATTTAACAGCGCAGATGCGTGAACGTTTTCTTCAGATTTTACGTGATACCAATCGTCAATATCTGTTAATCTCTGAATCTCGCTTACTCTGTTCGCTACAAATGTTTTCCACCTAGTAGGACTTGCCTTTAACCAACAGAGTGTTATTGTAGAATCTGACCACAAATAATACTTATTGAAATTGATTTTCATTGGATTTATTGATTTGTCAACTAAATGCGCTAGCAAAACTGCACTGCATAGCTCTAGCCTAGGTAAAGTTACTTGTTTTATAGGCGCAACCCTTGATTTTGCACAGAGTAACCTAGAAGAATAGTAACCCGATGAATTTACACAACGAATATAAATGCAACAGCCATAAGCTCGCTCGCTCGCGTCTGCAAATCCGTGTAATTCGATTGATACATACTCTGATCTGAATTTGATGAGTACAGCTTGTCTCGGTATTGAAATATTGTTTATAGCTGTTAACTCTACAAGAAATTGACTCCAAATGGTTTGTAAATTTTGTGGGATTGCCTCGTCCCAGCTTATTTTCCTTGCCACAATTTCTGTAATAATCATTTTCGCGATAATGATAATCGGACCTAGTAAACCTAGTGGATCAAATATCTGCGAAATTATTGACAGAATAACAATAACATAGCAATTGAATTTTCACTGATTGACACGATCTGTGTACTGAATATTGTCTTGATTAGCATTCCACAAAATTCCTAGAGTTTTATTGGCTTCATTTTCACCTAACTGAACAATTTTAGAACTTAGATTTTCATTGATATAGAACTTGTCACATAAATCTCGTTTATTAGTTAACCATTTTCTCAATTCGAATCCTGCACTTGCTAATATGTTTGTTACATCATGTTGTAACTGTAACAGATCAGCTTCCGAATTTGAACCCGTTAAACAATCATCTACATAGAAATCATTCTTAATCACATTGCTAGCTATAGGATATTTTTCTTCATTGTCAATTGCTAACTGATATAGACACCTTGTGGCTAAATAAGGCGCAGATGCTGTGCCATACGTAACCGAGTCATTAATTCATAGCATTTTATTTCTTGTGAGGGGTCATCTCGCCAAAAATGCGCTGGAATTTCCTCTCATCTGGATTTATGAGAACCATACGGTACATTTTTGATATGTCCGCTGTCATCACGTAATTGTATTTTCTAAACCTCAAAATTATAGAAAACAAATCGTTTTGTACTGGAAACCCGCTATATTGTACGTCATTGAATGAAACGCCACTGTCTGTTTTCATCGACGCATCAAATACAACGCGAAGTCTCGTAGTACTGCTAGATTCCTTGACAACCGAATGGTGCGGTAAATAGTAATTAGAATTATTGTCATCTGATATAGAAATTTGTTTTTCATACATGTGACCTAGCTGTTCATATTCATTCATGAATTTTTTATAGTCCTCGTATAGATTAGGATTTTTCATTAATCTCCGTTCTTGCGATAGAAAACGCTGCATAGTTAAGTCCTTTGAATGACCTAAATCACTGACATTGTTTTTAAATGGTATCGAAACTACGAACTGGCCCTTATCATTGCGTGTGAAATTGTTTAAGAAATGATTTTCGCAATATTGTTCTGCCTTTGATAAAGCAGGCTTGAAATCTACTTCCTCTATTTGCCAAAATTTGACAAGTTGATCGTTTAGTACATCGTTTTTTAGAGTCGTATTGAAATAGCTAACTGAATTGAATTGTTTTTTAGAATAGACGTTTAATTTACCTGAAACAATCCATCCTAATCTTGTTTTTTGTATTGTTAACCGTGTATTGTTTAATTGAAATTGTCCTACGCCTAATAGTTCCCAAAAATATTAGCCCCTAGTAAAATGTCTATATTTCCCGGTTGATTAAATGTTCGAGTCTGCTAGCCGAATATTATCCGGAATTTTTAAATTAGATTTATCGAAATAGGTCATTGGTAAGATCTCTGTTATCTTAGGTAAAACTAGACATGAAATTGTAGCGTGATAGGCATTATTGCTTGAGAATAGTTCTATTTCACCGATATAGTTAACATTTGACGTCGCTTGCCCTACTCGGTGATACGAGGCTGGCTGAATAATTGGCTGGCATTAATTGAATATTTAATTTCTTGCAACATCCCTCCGTAATAAAATTACTCTGTGAGCCACTGTCTAATAGTGCGCGACATTTCTGCAAATTTCCCCCTAGCGTCCCTCACTCGTACAACAGCAGTCGAAAGTAGCATCTGTTCCGCGATAGAGGACTATCATAGATTGACTTTTCTAGCCTCTGTCATTCGATCTGCAGGTGAATGTTTTAAAAATGTCTCACATTTATAGATGGTGTGCGGCTTTTTGCAATAGTAACAAATTACCTTTATTATTTGTATTGACATAGGCGTTTGATTGATTTTTCGGCTTGAATCTAGTTGACGGTTTATCGAAATTATTGTTTGATTTATTGACCTCTAGTTTTTCAAGTAACTCGCACCGTTGTTTTAAGAATTTATTGATATCTTCCATAAGCGGAAGTTCTTGTTTTAACTCAAAAGATTCCCACTCGCGTCGGGTAGTGTTATCTAATTTGCTAGTAATAATATGAATTATTAAAGTGTCCCAGTGTTCTGTGGGCTCACCTAGCGCCTTTAATGATCGTAAATGTTTTGTGACGTTATCAAATAAATTTCTCAAATCAACATGCGACTTTTTTTGAATTATAGGCAAATCGAAAATAGCCTTTACATGATTGTGAATTATTAATCGTTTATTTTCAAACCGATATTTTAATAGTTGCCACCCTATTGTGTAATTTGTTTCCGAGGCTTTTTAAAAGATTATTTTTGCAGGCGTCCCCCTCTAATGAAGACCGCAAATAATAAAATTTCTGAATGTTGGATATTGTATTATTGTCATGGATTAAGGCAGTAAAAGCATCTCGGAACTCTAACCACTGATCATAATGCCCATTGAAAGTAGGCAATTTAATTGTTGGTAATTTTACGCGATTTTCATTCATAGGCGAATTACATTTTTGACTTGTACTTGAATTCATATTACTGGCATTCGACGCTGGATTTATCGCAATAAAGTTTTTGACATTGGCAATTAATTTGTAATACGAATTTTCAAATTCATCGCGCTCTGTGTTTTCCGAGTCAGACTCTGATAGAATTTCTATCTCGGATTGTAAAATATTGAATTCATCAATGGCCGGTATAACTTTTTTCTAGCCTTATTTCTAGCTCTGAAACCCCTAGATCGTCAACTTTTTGTTAAATCTAAAGAATCTGTAAAATGTTTTAGCCTGGTTAGTTTAGATTTTAACTGACCACGCTGTATTTTTTAATCTCGCAAGGTCTGCCATTGTGCTTGTGTATAGGATACAACGGCAAATAGGATTGAAAATTGGAATGGACTCACTTGTGGGTTAGTTTTTCAGGATTGTAAATTGCTTGGTTTTGTCTCCGCTGCGAATAGCGATGTCCGAAGTCGACCTTGTTGCCGCCAAGTGGACTCGTCTGGATTGCCTGGATTGTCTGCAGCTTTTCGCCCTTAAACTGGGAATCGGGCTCGTCGGGACCAAAAATTATGGAGAGAATCGGACCTGCTGCCTCTTCTCAAAGTGGACTGTATCTTTTCTTTTATTGAAATAAATAAGGCGTGTAACTGTAAACCCTTTATTGTTGGCTCGTACATCAACCTTACTTCATAGATTCTAGAACTGAACTAAACTAAACACCTTGCGCTTTGCGCTCAGGCTTAAACTCGCGCATGCGTATAGTTAAATTGAATGGCGCGCACAATTTCAAATTTAAATCTACCAAGTTTGCCTTAACAGGTGCCTTAACGAATGCTTCTTTAAAGGACTTGTTTAAGCAAAAACCTAGTAGAATCTTTCTAGATTCTGACTCCAGGTGGTGAACATCACATAACGTGCGAGCAGCGTCGCTGATTAACTCTATGAGTTTTATATTGTTATTTTTCTCACCACACACCAGTAGTGTTAATGCTCTACCCTTAGCAGCCAGGCTGGATCCAATTTAGTTTTGAATAGACGAAAGGCGTTGAGCCCTCCGTAGAGCAGCCTCATTAATTGCTTATTTTACCTCGGGATTTAAAACTGGAGCCTCAATAAAAGGGCATTTTATTGTGGGGTACTTTGCAATTTTAACAATTTTTCTTGATATCTTCTGACAATCCCAGTGTAAGAATATTTTGCCACTGTGTGGCTATATTGGAGTGGATAACTTCCCCAATGCCACTTGGTGGATTTCCCTCATCACCCAGGACATCCATAATCTGAGGGTCTAAAGGGTTGGCACCTTCTAGGGGGTCCATATTTCTTTGTCCCCCCTTCTACCTCATTACCATCTGAAAGACCGGGACATTATGTTATAACTCATAATTCATCATTTCAATAGTTATAAGGTCTCGCCTTATGTTAACTATAGGCCTCGCCCACAGTCCCTTCAATCAGCTTGGTAGATTGCTTTTGTGGTCATAACCACTGAGATACTTACGATTTACATCGTAAAATTCCAATATCTCGTCTGGATTGTTATCGCTGAGTAACATGTTCCATGGCCCTCAGAGTCTCGCTCTGCTTCCGAACGTTCTGGGTCCCGCCCAGAACGCAGGGTATCAACAAAGAGTCACCTTCACTCTCGCTGTCGTCTTCTGACGAACTTGGATTGTATCGTGAACGTGAACTGGTTACTGCATAACGACAATGGGAGCGTCTCCTACTCGGAGATCGATTGCGCGATTTCAATAAGGATTCCAATCGTTTCACTCTCTTTCGCAAACTTTCCGTATTTTCCTCGGACCTAAGAGAAGGTTCTTAAGATAAAGTTTTTATTTTTAGACATAGAACACGAGCTTTTTTTTCATTCATACAATAAATTTATACAATACTTCGTAATTTCTATAGATGCTCGGATTAATCATTATTTAGCAGTATACAGCAGAGCTCAAATTCCGATTGAAATAAAAATTGTAATTATAAAAATTAATAAACTGTACTTTTAATCTTTACAATTTTAAATTTTACTATGACTTTAAATGATATATTTAGTTTTAATTTTTACTTAATAATTACTTTCTGCTCTTGTTAGTGTTTTTTTTTTCGTTTAGGTAAATTATACACAATGGAAGATGTTATACACAATGGAAGATACAATGCCATGGAGCCTACTTTGCAGCGTATCAACACACATTTTGTCTCATTGTCATCTGAAGAAACAAAAGAAAATAGTAGGATATTGAATGAGGCAAGTTTTACATTCTGACTAATAAGTACAATTTCAATCTTCTGCCAATACTTGTTAAGATTTTTTTTCATTTCGTGCCAGAGTAAAAGTTAATCTTTAGTCCTTTTATTTTCAGTTATCATTCGTAGGATCCTTATTTTTATTTTTATGTAATGCACTTTGGAAAACTAAGTTTGTTTGAGATTTTCAAAACTCTAACTTACTAATATAATTTAAATATTTGGATATCTAAACGATTCATACTGATTGTAGTGTATTTTTTATTTTGTTGTTTTACAAGTTTATTGATTGACCAATAATTATGCCTCATGTCCACTCCACTATTACCCTTTCTACTGTTAGCAATTTACCAAAATTAATAAGAGTATTATTAAATAAAACAACCGAATAAAATAAAAACATCAGGACTACTTTATTGGTTGACTCGGTACATCTCACAATATGTTTGATAATTGAGGAGCTTGCTGCAAGAACGATGCAGCTCCATTTTCAACGCGTGACGAGGTTAGTTGCTTATAATTTCGATAAAAATATTAGACGTTATTTAACGCAAATTCGACGTAGCTCAGCATATGTCAGTACACACTCCATGCACTGAGATGTGTGGATGGATGGAAATCCTTCCGCGGGATAACCAACGGATATCTGAATGGTCCAATAAATGCTGGTGATCCGAACCCATTTCTTCGCACAGCAATCGAAATAACCGGGAGTTCAAAGCGCGCCACTTTTTAACGTTTATAATTTGGATTACGTCCTTTAATACGCGGTATAGATCTGGCTGCATATCCCGTGTAGCCAAGTTTTCTCGATATAAAAAGGAGTGTATTGTAACAACCTCTGGATTTCTTTCCTTGACTTTGGTACAAAACCCTATGCGACTCCCTATCATTGCTGGTGCTCCATCCGTACATTATTCATTAAAATTTTGAGGAGTTCTGTATCTTACATACACTAACAGCTGTGGAAAGTCTTCAATATCTACTGATTCGTCGATTTGAATTGAAAACATTACTGTTTTGAGATCTGTTATTAACTGTTCTAAAATATCTAATGACATTAAATCTATTCTCTTTTTTACGGTATCGTTCGAAATGAAAGGCACTATTTCCAGCTTCTTCGCTATTTAATCTGCTACAGACAGTTCCTGCTATGGCTATAGCAGCTAGTTTAATCAACTCCTCAGCAATACTATGTTTTTTTTACAATGAGTAACTTTTAAAGCTACTTGAAAATAAATATAGGTAGTTTTTTCTCAACGAAACTGTTGCCGAACTTGATAGTGCATCAAGTCTCATATGCTTTGCTTGTGTTTCTTTTTCTTTCCAAAAAGGCCAGCGGTTTATTTACGTAAGTCGGATGGACTTTTTCAAGACGTCTCTTAATTTGTTGAGTTTTAGCGATTGATTTGAAAGAAGTTGCATACAGACCACGCATTGTGGACGGGGGGACATTAGAGCGATCTTTTATTTCAGTAAATCCTAATGCTAAAAAAATCTTGTTTGTAAGTTAACATCCGATTCGCCATGACTGGTGTGTGAGGGGCACGTTGTCCATCAATTGAAAGATTCGCTGAAACAAAATGACAAATTATAAACTTAATTTTAACAACTCAAAAATTGAATAACTATTTTATTTATCACGTGTTGCACTATCTATTACAACAAGTGCAGTAAACACAATTTTGTAGTACTGTGTCTGTAGTAAATATACCTAGGTAGTTAGATACTTAAACGTGATTCGCTTGAAATGAATTTTATAATGTATCTATCATAACGAAAACATGCGTATTACCATTTTTCGTTTTGATGAAAGGACCCAAATGGTCAATGCGGACTGTGTGAAATGGTACCGGAGTTTTCGGAATGGGATGTAGAAAACCTTGCGCTTTCATTCCCGGCATTTTGTAATATAGACAGTTCAAACAGTTTTTAACATATATTTTTACAAAACGTCGCATGTGTGCGAACCAATACTTTACTAAGTCATACATATGTATTTTCATATGAAAAATGACCTACATACATTGGCATGTGTCATCCGGAAAATTTGATATGGTGCTTGTTTGGGTACCACCCACCTAAGCCCTGTGTTAGTTATTTTATACACTTTCCCACCTTCAAGGCGTACTCCTTAAAAAGTTTGTTTATATCCTGTTACATCACCACTTTTTAAAATTTCCCTTTATTTTTTTAATACATGTATCGCTTTGATGGGTCGCCAATAACCAGTTTTCTTCAGTAATAAAAGAAACGAAAACCCCAACTTCAGTATTTGATGGGTTTCTGCTTAGTGCATCTACATGCTTCATATACTGTGCGGACCGGGCCGGTCTATAATTTGAAAATCGTATTCTGTAAGAACGAGTACCCATCGACCAACACGCGCATTAATTTCACTTTTAAAAATGTGTTTTTAACTGCCACACAATCTGTGACGATAGTAAAGTGCCTTCCTAGTAGATATTGCCGAAATCGTTTGACAGACGCTACAATCGCCAGTGTTTCAAGTTCGAAAGAATGAAATTTTTTGTTCATCCTTCGTGGTCTGCCTACTAAAATATGCCACTACCCGTTCCGATCTCTCATAAATCTGTACCAGTATACCAGCTAAACCCCACCGACATGCATCAGTGTATAACTTAATTTCTTTTCCTGTGTCAAACAAAGCTAGAACCGGCACACTTATGAGATGCTGTTTTAGAGCTTCGAAAGCCTCCTGATGGGTTTTATTCCATGCCCACGTGGCATCTTTTACTAACAGAGCGCTGAGATGTCTCGCCTTGGACGCGTTATTAGGAATAAACTTGCGAAAGTAGCCCGTCAACCCTAAAAATTGGCGAATCTGATGTACATTTGTCGGTACCGGGAATTCAGCAACAGACTGATTTTTTTTTGCTTTGAAGTGATACTATTATTGCTAATTTCGTAACCGAGATATTCTATTTTTGTTTTGACAAAATAACATTTTTTTAAATTTAATGTAAGACCATTTTGCTTTAAAATTTCGAGAACTTCTCGTAATACTGTAAAACATTGTTGAAGGTTTTTACTAGGAATGAGGATGTCGTCTAAATATACCAAAACTCTAGTGAAACGTAATTGCCCTAGGACGGTATTGAGCGTCCTCTGGAAAACTGCCGGTGCGTTTGTCAGTCCAAAGGGTACTCGTAAAAAATTCGTAATGACCGTCTTGTGTTATGAACGCGGTTAGCGGGATTGGATTCAGGAGAAACTGGTATTCGGTAATACCCAGAAAAGAAATCTAAACTGGTACAGACCTCAAATCCTGAAAGTCTTCGAAGTTGTTCTTCGATTAATGGGAGAGGGTATTTATCTGGAACTGTTATTGTATTAAGAGCCCTATAATCGATGCATAGCCTTTTTCCCCATTTTTCTTTGCCACTAAAAAAACAGGACTGGCATACGGCAAATGGGATTCCCTTATTATACCGTTTTTCAACAGATCATCTATAATATTTCTGATCTGTTCCCGTTCCGAATCCGCAAATTGCCGTGGTCTAAAAGCTTTTCAAAAGTTTTTCAAAAGTAAGGCTAATTTTCATTTCGGTAGATGATGTTACACCCTATTTCTGATAGCGTATTAGCAGTACAATCAGAAAATTCGTTTGACAGATCAACTAATGAACAGAATTTGAACAGAATTTACATTCATGACCTCATTGCTTTCGGCATCAATAATGTATTGCCTACTCGGGTATATTGAATATCGTATAATTCGGTGAATTTTTGGCCAACTAATAATTCTACACCCATGACACATTGGTCGATAAAGTAATATTCGATAAGGCGAGTGATGCCGTCTATTATTGTTTCAGCACGGGCAGATAAACCTCGGCTTAATGCTAGGACCAGAGAGCGTGTTTAAGATAATATTATTTTCAAGTGGTTCTTTATTTAATCGAGAACTTTGAGCCGCTTGTGACGTAATAATAAGTGAGCATTCACTACCAAAGTCAATGAAACATTTTATAGTTTGTTTGTGTATACTCACTATCTTAAAGAACTTTTCATTAGTACTTAGCCCTAAATAGTTTATGTGTTTATATCCGAGAGTTGTGCACTTTGGTTGTCATCTAGAAAATTGATTAGGACAGGTGCGTTTATAATGACCTGTTTGTTTATACTTAAAGCAACGCGGGGCGTTTTCTACTCTCTCAGTTGACTTTATAGTTGTTTTTAAAGTTGAGACCTTAGTAAAATTTTGTTTATTTATTTCTGGTTTATTTACCACTGATCCCGCTTTTTGTTCATCGAGGCTTTTAAAATGTACAGCTAACAAACTGGGGTTTGAAATTCCCGCTGTTTGGTTTGGTTTTGGTGCGCAATCTAACATTGTTTTAAGTAAGTTATGCAAATTTCTTTTAGGTTTGAAATTTTCTAGTAGCATTTGTTTCCACCCTTCCCAGCAAAAAATATGAGTAAGAAGACTGCGATACCATACTTCAGCTGGGCCTCGTAATTTGCTTAAGGCCAAATAACACGTAGTCGTATCATTCCAGTGATATATGTATATATGCAAGTTCATCGATCATTTGCAACCACTCATTCAAGTTTTGATGCAGAGGATTAAACTCATAAACTAAATTATTAGTGATTGAATTTACACTTATCAACTGGTCAGTATTTTTTTTACCTATCTTGCGGACTATCCGCCCTATACCTTTGACAATGGGTAGAATTTTTAGAACTCTACTTATTACCTAGCGACAAACAAAAAATACTCACATATAATACGTTATGTCACAAACAAGATAGAAATACATTAAATGCTGTGCAAACGTTCCTGAGTGTCACTAAAAAATTGCGAAAGTTTAAGAAATTGAATTGCGCATGTTTAAATCATCTGCTTCACTGGTATACTAAGAACTGCCCCTAGACAAGGAAAGGAACTGCCACTGTTGCCAAGTCACAACTTGACTATCTACCGCGAACGTCCACTTTGTGTTATCCAATCACTTATAATACGTTCATTCAGGTCACAAATACGACCGACAACAATATCGTAGGTATTATATCTTGATCGTCGCTGGAAACCCTCCTCCGTTTGCGGGAGACCAATATTTATATAAATCTATATTTTCCTTATTTTCCCTGGGATACACCTTCTATTCATGGCCAAAAAATTCTCAACTACGTACGGCGCCACCCCATTTTGAAAACAAAATGTGTAATAATATATATAACAACGATCGGCATAGTGCAACTGAGAAAATAGGGTTTTCTCTCGTAGTAATCTATTTATTCGAGGCGGAATATTACTTATTACGTCAGTAGATGTTCTAAAAATTTACCGACAATGGCATCACTTAACTGAGTGACCTCACTCCTACGGGATTGTCTTGATGTACTTCCAGAACGTCTGTCCATTCCATACCCTGGACTTGGAGTACGACCCCGGTTGCCTGACCTGGGGCGCCTACGTCGACTGGAACGACCCACTCCGTCCACGTGAATGTCTTGCATTCCTTCCGGCATCATCCCTTCTTGTTGGGGATCGGCTACGTTGACCAAACCTTTCTTCGGCTTAACTCACTATGCCATCGACTACGGCTCTCCCGACTCCTACGGACACGACTACGGCTTTCCCACAAGGGTGTATAAAAACTTCTCTCACTGCTTTCCCGCGGCATTTTTATCAATTCACTTAACTATAACTTCACTTTAAAATTTTAAACACAAGCTCGTAACGGTTCTTTATCCCACTTCTGATGTTAGCAATTTACCAAAATTAATATTATTAAATAAAACAACCGAATAAAATAAAAACATCAGGACTACTTTATTGGTTGACTCGGTACATCTCACAATACGTGTTACATGTTATTCATAGGACGCTGCGCTGACGAGTCTCTCGGTCACCCTTAAGTCACCGATATCCCCGGCTTCCAGCAGGCTCAGCATATACTGCCCGCGCTCGCCCCACAAGGATCATGGTGACGACATACAGAGTGTCTCGCTATTACGCTCGATTCCATCGATGCTAACACTACCAATAGACCATTTTTTCAAACATAGCGTGAATGTGATTAACAGGGTTCGAAAATGTGTGCGGCGACGCAGGGCTCGGCACTATATGACTCTATAATAATTAGAGTATAAACCGTATTTTTTAAGCGCCTTATACATTAAATATGCATGCATTTCTTTCCCGTGCTACATACGACATCCCGAAAACGCTCCAGAGCCTGCGTATGCGCAGTAGTACGCCATCCCACTCTCGCCGGCACGGGAACGCGGGATACTCTTATAGAGCTTTAGATGCGGGCACGCAAACATTCCGAATCCTAGTGATTAACAAAGGATTTCAGCAAGGTTATTTTCCAAATTATTAACTTTTAAAGAATCACAGAAAGTGCGTTGATTCTGAGATACAAGGTGTTAAAGTTTTGTAAAAAAAAACCAAAATTATCGACTTTACATAAGGGCACCTTTTTGTCTAAAATGCTTCAAAATGATATTTTTTAATCAGCAAATACCATTCTAGTCATTGGCGTAGTTAGGGGTTAACGTATCGGACTACCCCCCATCCTCTATGTCAATGTGCACAATACAAACACCATGATGATTTGTAAATTGTTTACTATGGTAATAATTTACTAAACTAATAAGTAGCTGTTCCCGTTGGGTTTGCGTTTTAAATTTTGTCTTACAGTTTTCAGTTTTCTTTAACAAAAAATTTCTTGACCACATATTACACTTTGCGTTTGTGCATCCTTCATCTTATATATGGGTTTCATTATCAATATCCATCATAGTAGACTGTCCTGCCTAAAATATATATATATTTTAATTTAATTGTTATTTATGTCATAAGGTCAATTATTTACACACCTGTTGTTGATCTTCGGTGTCGTTAATTGCGCTTCGAACCAGCATTCTTCGGTTAACTGTATTTTTCTGCAAATGCTTTGGGAAGTTGAAAATACTTGGAACAGCATCAAATTTCAATATTGTTTTAGAATCGCCTGGTCTGTTTAGATAGTCCGTCTCTTTGAAGTGTTCACTGCATAGTCTACTAGTTCTTGAAGGTGTCCAATTATCCCTCCTTATTGCAGTTAACCACAGTTGCAATATTTCGGGACGTTTAAATGGAAATCTGTGTGAAATAATAAACATTTACTTACATAATTGTATTTATTTTGATTAATTAAAAAATTAATAAAAACAAAAAAAAACAAGTTATACAAAATTAAGAGATTCTACTTACGAATGAAAGTGAATACTTCCACCCTTGCCGTGCAAATTCTTGCATCCGTAAGCCACGCAATATTGTACCATTTTAATTGATAAAATAGTCCACTATAATAATTATTTCACACACACTGCCTAGTTTTCTAGAAGCACAAAACTATACTAAAGCAAATTAAAGCTGTTAAGTGTTCAGATTACCCCAGGTAGAGACCAGGTAACACAATAATAATCCAACGTGCAGATTCGCCCTACCTGCCTGCATGGAACAAACAAAGATGGTTATACACAATATAGGACTAGCTCTTTCTACTGCCCCTGACACAACCGTTTGTATGGGCTAGAGCGGTTTGCCACCCTTCCAGTTAGTATATAGTTCATTGCAGTAGTCACAAATATGCAGATTGCAGTAGTCACATTGCAGTAGTCACAGGAAACGCAACGATACCATTCTTCGTCTTTACCATATTCCCGACAAATAATACATATTTCATCACCTTCGATATTTTCAGCATCGTCCAGTTCGTCATCATTGCAAATATCAGATTGTTCAGAGAGATTCAGAGAGTGATGTTTCACTCTCGCTTGAAGTTTCTACTATTTTTCTTTTAATTGTTTTGACTCTTGTTTTAGCCCTCACCACCTTTCACTTTCATTTTTTGTTCTTGGATGTCGCTTCCATTTTCTTCCTTTCATTTTCTCTTCTTTTCAACTAGGCTATTTCTAACTGCTCCTTTTATGGCGTCGCTTGTGAGAATTTCGGATCTCTGCTTTTTGCGATTCTATTTGAGGCCCTTCTCAGAAGAAGCTTTCTTTTGGAAGTGGAGTTTTTTCATGAAAATATGTCTCACGTGGACTTTCAACATCAGCTGTGGGTGCTAAGCGGCCTAATTGATCTGCTAAAGAATGAGATTGATCTTTTGAGCAGCTTGGTTGAGGTGTTGAGCAACTTGGTGGAGACATTAAACAGCTTGGTTGAGGGGACGATCTAGAAATTGATGCATTCCTTTGTGATGAGCATATATATATGCAAATGCATATATGCAGACTTCGAATCCCTTAATTGCTTTAGAAGGATTAGCAACTCTCATATAAGCTTTCGTAAATAATTGCGCAATGTCATACATTGTTATTTTTTCATATGCGTGTGATTTCATGAATACATCACATTCAGTATCATAGGCCTTCTTTAGTGGTCCGAAGAATGTTAGATCAAGGGGTTGCATGCGGTGGGAAGATGTGAAGGTAAGATAATACTTAGATCTTGTCTTTCGTTTGGTTCTAGAACTACTTCGTTGTCTAGAATGGAATTTGCAACACCTCTTGGAACACATCCAAAAAGTAATTCGTATGGGGATTTTCCTGTTGAAGAAATCCTCGTAGAATTCAGTCCCCATTTTATTTTTGCTACTTGCGCGTCCCACATTTCCTCATCGTCCGTAGATGCGGAAAGTTGGTTAAGTATATTGCGGTTGTAACGTTCAACTTGTCCATTGGCTCGTGGTGTGACAGTTGCATTCAACACATGTTTAATGTTCATACCCGCAACATAGTTTTGAAACTGTTTGCTGGTAAAACAACTACCTCTATCCGAAATTATTCTTCGTGGTACTCCAAAGTTTTCTATTACACTATCTAGAAATATTATGAGAGGCTTCACCTTCGTTGATGGTACTGCTTTCATGAATACGTATTTGGTAAAAGTGTCAACAGCCAATATAAGGTACATGTTTTTCCGTTTGGACCATACGAATGGTCCCAGGTGGTCAACATGTATCGTGTCGAACGGTTCTGCAACCTTTTCGATTGGATGCATAAAACCAGGTCGTTTTCCACCGGGTTCTTTATTATAAAGACATTGTAGACAACTTGCTATGTATTTGTGTACATAACGCCTCATTCCTGGAAACCAGTAATTTTTTGACAAGGACGATAATGTTTTATCAAAAGATAAATGACCACTTCCATCATGAAAGTGCATGACAACCTGACGTCTTGCTGCTTTCGGCACGACCCATTTCTTATTATCGGCCATTTGTTTGTAAAGCCTTTCGTCTACTAAACAATATGGCTTATGTATTTCTTTTTATTCGTTGTCTGTGGGTGGTTTTTGTAGTACTTCTTTTATATATTTACACCTATCATCTGACATCTGCACACTTAGAACCCAATCTTCATGATTTATGTTGACCATGTTTACGGACAGCTCTGTTGTCTTTTCACCCTCATTAGGATTACAGTTTAGTGCATCTGCGTGTGCCATTCTTTGACCAGGTCGATATTCAACTTCGAAAGTGTACTCTTGAATATTTAACCACCATCTACCAATTCGTGGAATGAGGTCTATTTTGGATAGTGTCGTTCGAATAGCATTACAGTCAGTTATGATTTTGAAAGTGATTCCAATTAGATATATGCGAAATGCCTTTAAACTATAAACCACTGCCATTGTTTCTAACTCGTACGAATGGTATCGTTGTTCTTCCTTTGTTGTTTGTCTCGAATAGTACATGCCAGGTCGCAGGGAACTATTTTTCTGTTCTTGTAACAATATACCCCCTATTCCAATTTTTGAGGCGTCAGTATGTACTTCCGTCCTTAGTTCAGGATCATAAATTGCTAATAGGGGTCGAGTGACTAACTTTTCCTTAAGGGATTCGAAAGCCTTGTCTTGTTCTGGACCCCACATAAACTTAACATCCTTTTTCGTTAAGATAGTTGAAGGTTTTGCGATCGTAGCAAAGTTTTTGATATATTTACGAAAATAGCTTGCTAATCCCAGAAACTGGCGCACACTCCGTACATCATGAGGTGCTGGGAATTTTCCAACAGCGTCTGTTTTTTTGTGCCAGGCTGAACACCCTCGTGACTAATTTCATGTCCAAGATATTCCACTTTTTCCATAAAAAATTGACATTTGGGTAACCTAAGCGTAAGGCCAGCTCGCCTAAATGCCTGTAAAACTTCTCGTAAAGATTGCAGACCATTTTCTACATCTATAGTTGGAATGAGAACGTCGTCCATATATGCGAGGGCTTTACCATATCGCAAATTTCCCAAAACCTTGTTGATGGTTCTTTGAAAAACCGGTGGCGCATTTGACAAGCCAAAGAGACATCGCAAATATTCGTAATGTCCATCTGGTGTAACAAAGGCAGTCTTTGGAATAGAAGATTCTTCCATTGGGATCTGATGATACCCACTGGCTAGATCGAGACTAGTAAAATAGCGACAATTTTTCAATTTTTCTAAAAAATCTTCTACATGATGAAGGGGAAACCTATCTTTTATAGTCTTTTTATTCAGGGCTCGATAATCTACACACATACGTTGCTCACCATTTTTTCTTTTTTTACGAGTAAAATTGGGCTGGCGTATGGTGAGTCAGATTCGCATTTAATGTTATTACTCAACAAGTCATCGACAATTTACCTTACGACTTTTCGTTCATCGAAGGAAAGTCGATATGGTCTATAAATAACAGGCTGATCATCCGTAAGCTTAATAGACATTTTTAATACATCCGTTTTACCTAACTGACCAGTGCATTGGGCAAAGCAGTCACCAAACTGATTTATGAGCTCCAATAGGGCTTGAACTTGCTCCGAAGGCAAATTTTTATTAACAATTATATCATTTTGGGTGAAAGTATATTTTTGTACGTGCGGTATGGAAACAAATGCTGACGTATAAGACATTGCTGTTTTATCTTCAAAACATGCAACACTTCTAACTAAAATATTGCTTTCACTTACCACAATTTGTTCATGTGAGATGTTGGTGATGGTGACGTAACCATCTTGCGCATTCGTGACGCATTCTCCAACATAGTGGTCCTTACAGGGTAGTGGTCGAAAATTACCCTGTATATAAACATCGCCATCGTAGGCCCCTTGTGATGTAACCGCTATCAAAGCCGTCGTCCTGGATGGAATAACGGTGCATTATTTCGCCCACAATGGTATTTTGCTTGGAGGAATCCCCAGAACTTTGGATATATTTACGTCTGCCGGTAAAATCCGTACCTCGGTTCCTGAAGCTATCATGGTGACATTGTCATTGTTCACAAAACTTTGTCCCACCATAACCGCAACAATTTGTGCATCGTTTGGCACGACTAAAACCTCCACATCAAGTTCTACCTGGTCCACTTTCAAACGTATAATTGTTTTCCCCAAAACCTTCACTTTTGAGCCCCCATATCCGAAAACGTAAAGGGAAGAGGGCGTGTAACTGATTCGCATCGAATCAGCCTCTTCTTGTTTCAAAAGAACGGCTCCACAGCCAGTGTCCACGTATGACTGCTTTGGTATTCCGTTAACCCAGCAGTCGAAGTAATAACATTGGTTGAGATCGTTTGGAACCTTTTCTGCCACATTGTTTTTGACGTGTCTTCGATGACAGTCTTTTTCCAAGTGACCTAAACGTCGGCAGTTGGTGCACTCAATTCTTGGTTTTGGACAAGTGTTGGAAAAATGATCTTTGTCCTTGCAATTATAACATCTTTGAGGATGTTTGTTCGTTAGTTTAGGTCGTTTCGGAGAAAATGTGGTAAAAGATCTATCATTCATGAGCTTTCGGTCACAAGTTCGTTGCACTGAACTTCCAAGTCGACTTTCGCTCTTTAAAGCAGATAAATATTCGGCATATACTGCATTTGGCGACTCATATCTACCAGCTCTGGCACCAGCTTGTATCGTTGTATCCGGTATCCCATCAATTAGGCACGATACAGCCTTTTTTCCTTTTATGTCACAAGCAGCCATTAGTTCTCATTTCTCAAAATAACATTTTTCCCAAGATTCAGTGGGTGTTTTGGATTTTTGTAAGCATTTTCCATAAAGTCGCTGCAAAATCTTGATGTTCTGGGAATGACTTCAGTAGGATATCTTTCCATTCTACCCAGTTGTATTGGTATGAAGGTAAGTTGTCATACCATTTTTTTTGCAAGACCTGTCAATCGATTTTGCATATGGAAAATCACAGCTTTCTCATCCCAGCCATTTATTGCTTGCAGTTGCTCGATTTTTTCGATCCACTTACTAGCCGACAGATTGGGATTTCCGGGAGAAAACTCGGGTATGCAGTCGGACTTGGCAAAGAATCTAGGTCTCTCAGAATTTTGCGCTTGACTTTCTATGAGTCGTTCTACTAAATTTTCTAACCTGCTTATTTTATCACTATCTTGTGACACTGGTGGAGTGTAGCTGCGACTGGTCGATGGCATTGGTTGATGAGTTATCGTCGAGGAGTCAGCTACCCTGGTTGCACGTCTGCTTTCCGTAGAAAAGTCGTCAGAGCTCGTACTAGAGCTGGATGACCTAGAGCGCTTTCGCGAGCGGTAGCGACCCATTTTTTTTCTGACGTTATTCACTGACACTTAGCCTTCACGGTTCAGTACAAACTTTTGTCTTTTATTCGTAGGACACTGTATATACGCGTGCACAATCGTATACACTCACATAGCGGCACAAAGGTCTATCCCACCGCTGCTTAACTGTGAACTATTCAGAAAATATAATAAAACAGTGTAGAATATGAAACACTTATTTAATAATATTAGAACCGAACCGTCTACAAAATTGATACCAATAAGACTGTCTATTCAGAGCTCATGCAGTGCCCTCGTTTTTCTTATATAAATATATCATATATTTTTCTTATATCTTAAAACTATTCCTAAACATCAACACACTTAAACCCTAAAACTGTCATCTCAGCGATAATCGTGATGGGCACGTGGCGGTGGCCTGGTGAGACCTCACACAGTTCTTCAGGAATGCTGCGTAAACAGATTACATTCGTTCCGATTAATAATTATTTGTACTCAATAGAAAAAAATATTGCTCTCAATATAATTTAATCATATTTAATAATCAGTGATTAAATACTCTAATTGAGTGAATATTTGGCGTTTAATATTACCTGATTTTTTAATGAAGTATTCTCTTTAAGGAGCTAATTAATCTGTTGCTAGCAATAACTCTCTCGAGGATTTCTCGGTGTTGTCACTTGCGTGGACTTGCTGGGATGAAGTCCAGGCTAGATAGTTTATTTTTTAAAAGAGTCCTGAATAAGGTTTCTCGGCGCGATAATTAATTAAAAAATAGTAGAAATGGATTGTGTATGTTTTGGATAAAATCGGTATGTAGGAACCTTAGTAAAAAATCGATAAAAGTGCCGAAAACCGTTTTTTTTTGCGGATTAAGGGACGAAAAATAACTTTTTTCGTAAAACAAAAAATAGCACGTTGTAGCACTTGAAAAAACGAAGAAAAAGTTTTTGCAAAAAAAATAAAAACCGATGAAAAAAATAAAAACTGAAGCAGAAGTTTTTGCGGCCATTAGAACCCTTGTAATTCGATTTCAAAAAATGGGCATTTTTCATCGGTTTTTATTTTTGTGTAAATTTTATATTTAATACTTGTGCAAAAACTTCTCAACGTGTTATCTACGTCAATCTCCTTTAAATTACTAACAGTTCTTATATTACAAAATTGGATCAAAAATGATTTTTCACTATTTAAAATTAACATATTTTGAGAACACCAATGTTTGAACTCTTTTATAACTTTTTGTAATGTCGATTCTAAAGATGGCATTGTATCTGCCATTTGTTCCTAATATCGAAACATCTAGGAAACCGCAAAATTTTGAAACCTTTTTCACTGCTATTATGACAATCCGGAAAGCTGCATCCACCCATAATCTACATGAAATGTAGCTTAGGTATAAGTTAGTTTTCTAGACACACGTGTGGCGGCGCGACCTCTTGACACATTACCCATCATGCATTGCAGGATTAGAATACCTTCTTATATATTGTCTTACCGTACACCAGAGGACAATACCGTACACTGGAGGGTAATGACGTGCATGCGTACGGGTATACCCGAATCTACTATATACATATGTAGGTTAAATATATTTTCTACGATGTTATTTGTAATATTTCAACTTACTTTTCAGACTAAAATCAACCACAAACACTACTCGTTCGTACACCGGTAGCACTATTTTGGAAAACCAATCGAAGCACTGTTCGTAGTATTATAATTAAAAAGCCACAGCAGTCTTATACCACGCCATGCAAGAAACTTTGTTTCAATGTGACACGTTTCTGTTGATAGGAAGATTTATAATTCTTGCAGGCGTCTATTAGATGTCTAAGGAGGCATTGCTTTAGGCTTGATCGACATTTTATCATTTTATCATAGATGGCGTGATCGACAATTTATCATGTACGGGATAACCCGCATGTACGGCAATACCCGCTGCTCCCCTAAGTGTTAATGAATTGCAGTCGGTTGCATGATTGTAAATTTTCGTCCATAGAGAAAATTTCGAAACTTCCGTGTCGCTATTACAACGGTCATTGTTTCCAATCCGTAGCTATGATATGATAATTCGGTTGTGGAGGTCTGTTGGCTCAAATATTCCACCGGTTTCCAATTTCCGTCAACCTGTTTTTGCAACAATCCTAGACCAACCTTACTTGCGTCTGTATGCACTTGCGTCTCATATTCCGGGTTATATAAAGCTAATACTAGACTATTACTTAATTCCTCAAGTGAATTAAAGGCCTTCTTCCGAGGTTCAACCCAACAAGGTGTTGATGATTTAGTCAGTAATGTCAAAGGTTTGGCTATTATCGCAAAGTTCTTTATGCATTTGCGAAAATATAATGTCAAACCGAGGAATTTTCTGACATCAAGTACGTTTTGAAGAGGAGGAAATTGCAGATCGCTTCTACTTTTTCCGGCGAAGGTTTTATTTCTCCTCGACTTATAACTGATCCCAAGTATTGGGATCATTATTTTAGCTGCAAGAAGGAACATTTACTTTTCTTCAATGTTAAACCTGCCTCTTGAAATAATTTGAAAACTGTTTCAAGTCATTCCAGTCCTTCTTTCACTCATTTCGAGATGATTAGGATATCGTTGAGATATGCAAGGGCATATGTAAACCTCAAAGTACCGAGAATTTCGTTAACTGCTCTTTGAAACACCCAAGGAGCATTGGTCAAACCAAAAGATACTCATTTGTAATGATAATGACCATCTGAGTTATGAACGCGGTGTATTTTCTGCTGTATTTTTCCATTCTCAATAATTGGTGATATCTAGTGTTGTGAAACAGTTGTTACCGGCCAAACGTTCAAGTTGATCTTCTATCCTAGGTAAGGGATACGTTTTCTCTTTTACAAGGAGAATAGGACTTGCATATTCTGAAATATTTGGTTCTATACTGTCGTTTTCTAAAAGGTCAGCCACAATTTTTCGTACTAAATCACGTTCGTAATAAGAAAGCCGGTATGGTCTGTAGCAAACTGGTACAGTGCTTGTTAAATTATTTCTCATTTACACAGAAGTATTTCCTAGTTCTGAATTATTAGCAGGAAAGCGGGACTTATACTTCTCTAAGAGTTTATCGAGACACAGACGGTCTTCCCCTGAGAAGACAAATGCGTTTACAGGTCCTTCAGTACTAGACTGATCCGAAGAGATTCCCCGTGCTATGCACTGTCCTTCCTATTAACATGGTTGGTTTTCACTACAGTCATGACTCCTAAATTATTGTGAAACTATATAATTTCCTTTAGAACAATTAGGGGAACTCCAGCATGATTTTGTTCAGAAAAATTGGTAGATAAAATTTTGAGGTAGGTGTGTAATATCGTCATAATAATTAGACTTATTAGGTGTTTTGATAACGTATATGTTGGCAGATTCAGTAAAGGCCGAGAATATACACCACCGAGAAGCGACAATTGCCAGCGGTCCCGTTGATTTTTTTATGGCTCAACTACAATCGATCGATATGACGTAAACACAACCAAGAACACTAATAGATTTGACAGATCTACACTGAAAGAACTATGCGTATGTCTGTACATTAAATGCTTTAAAAAAATGTAGAAAAAATAAAATTATAAATATTTTAAATAATACAGGACTGTAACTAGGATCGATTTTTAGGACGTGCAAGTCAAGCCTTGGGTAGGGCAAAATATTTTTTTCTACAATGAAAATCATACGACTTTAGCTAGGAATTAATTTTCTATAGCGAGCAAAAAAAAAATTCTAAGGCGGGCAATGTTACATGGTAATTTTTTAAGAGACTTTTAAGTACATACATACCATACTTAAACATTGAAAATCATCAAGTAACTCTCATCAAGAGACTAAAGAAGCACTAATAGCACTGTTCGCACTAATAAGCACTTGTACAGGATAGTTTCTGTGGTGTATACAAATATAACACTTCCCCTATATCACAAGTATTTTGTAAGCATCTGAATATGCATATTTCTAGATGCATCTATTAGAAGATGATAGCCTTGCTATCGAAATATGCATATTAACCCAGTAACGCCCAAACGAACACAATTTTTCGTCCTTTTTGGAGCGTCAATCTCAAAGGGAATTTATCTTATCCTAATGTTTTCGGATGTGATCTTTCGATTTTCGGGGTCAGAATTGTGATTAAGTGCTCTAGAAAAACAATATGGCTGACTTTATGGAGAAAAGTACTGAAAATTTGGGGATTATTTTTTTATATATATATTTTTTTTAGTCCAAAAAGTACTCTAACCTACTCCGGATTCTGGAGGGAGGTGGAGGCAATAGTTGGAGTTGATGAATTTTTTTTGCCGACCTCAACTGACTCTAATCTTTTCAAAATGGCGGATATTGCATAAAATATCATGAAATATGAATTTTTCTCTAGTATTAACGAGAAAATAATGTTATTGTGAGTTTTTCTTGATCCACAGTCATTTTCCTCAATCAAAACAATACTACAGAATATATTTGACTAAATTTTCAATTTTCAATGATGGCGGATTAAAAATGGCGGCCGGATTTCTCAAGAAATGGCGCGGTTTTCATTATAAAAAGTAAATAGGAGTTTGTAATTATACTTTTTCCTATGTCATTTCATGTTTTAGTAACATTTTGAGTTATTCCTGGTGAAAAAAGTCTGAAATCCAAGATGGCGGATTCAATGTGGCGGACATCATTCTTGAAAATTCAAAATTTGAAAACGGAAAAATTTCAGTCGTATTTTACGTATAATTCTGCTGGAAAATGTCCTCTCAATCTTTTTCATAAAAATGCGTTCTATCTGAGTAAAAAAATATTTGTCATTTTAACCTCAAAACGAGGTTTTTTTCCGGTGTTGAGGTTCTCATGATGAAATCATGAGAATTATATATTATGGGTATAACTTAGGGATGCTCGGGCGCAAACTACTCGCCGGAAGTACACAGCCTACTTGTTTCTCGTGGTGCATATACGATTTTTTCTCACACCCATTAGAAATTACGTTCTATGTACTATTCTTTGAATCAATATGCGAGGAAGTTCCGGAAAAAAAATTCGTCAATGCGCCTGAATTCAAAATATATATTTTCTATTTATATGCGGTTCCGAAAAAAAATTCTTCAATGCGCCTACATCCCTAAGTGCATAATATATAATTTTCATGATTTCATCATGAAAACCTCAACAGCGGAAAAAATCTCGTTTTGAGGTTAGAATGACAAATAATTTTTTTACTCAGATAGAACATTTTTATGAAAAAGATTGAGAGGACATTTTCCATCAGAATTCTACGTAAAATATTGAATTTTCAAGAATGATGTCCGCCATATTGAATCCGCCATCTTGGATTTCAGACTTTTTTCACCAGGAATAACTCAAAATGTTACTAAAAGATGAAATGACATGGGAAAAGTATAATTACAAACTCCTATTTACTTTTTTATAATGAAAAACGCGCCAGTTCTTGAGAAATCCGGCCGCCATTTTGAATCCGCCATCATTGAAAATTGAAAATTTAGTCAAATATATTCTGTAGTATTGTTTTGATTGAGGAAAATGACTGTGGATCAAGAAAAACTCACAACAACATTATTTTCTCGTTAATACTAGAGGAAAATTCATATCTCATGAGATTTTATGCAATATCCGCCATTTTGAAAATATTAGAGTCAGTTGAGGTCGGCAAAAAAAATTCTATCATCAACTTCAACTATTGCCTCCCCCTCCCCTCCATAATCCGGAGTAGGTTAGAGTACTTTTTTGGACTAAAAAAAAAATATATAAAAAAAATAATCCCCAAATTTTCAGTACTTTTTCTCCATAAAGTCAGCCATATTTTTTTCTAGAGCATTTAATCACAATTCTGAAATCGAAAATCCCGGAAATCGAAAGATCACATCCGAAAACATTAGGATAAGTGGTTTTTATTGAGTGAATTCATTAATTTCCCTTCGAGATTGACGCTCTAAAAAGGACGAAAAATTATGTCCGTTTGGGCGTTAATGGGTTAAGATGCTTAAAAGATCCTTGTGGTATAGGGGAATATAATATAAGTGTTATACTCGTACTCATCAAGAGAATATTATATAAGAGTGTTGTAGCTGCTTTTGATTTTTACTATTTAAATTTTATTATAATTTAAAAAATCATGTGAAAAAGATTGTATTGAGAAAATGTCAAGCTAAATATCTTGTTAGATATTTATGAAAGATATCTTATTTCTTTCGTTTTGCATGCACATTTTATAATATGTACATATCTGTAGCTGAGAGGTAAACAATCGTATGTCCATAAAAGAAAATTTCAGTAATGAGCAAAACAAATAGAAACGCTAATGGATGTTAAAATTTGAGATAAATGGAGATACTACATTTTCTAACCTAAAAGTATTGGAAATCGATATGTGACTTAGGATTTTTGCCACAATAACAAAATAAACGACTGTAGTTTAAAGCTGATCTTAACTCCGTACTGGCAAAAGTTAGAGTTGCGACTGTTTACCTCTCAGCTACAGATATATGTATAACTTTGAGAAGTACTACATAAATGTATTATATAAAATACGAAATATGACCTAAAAAATAAAACAAAAAAGGTTTACAACAAATATTTTTATTTATAAATGTGACAAAATTGTCGTTCTGCTTTTCTTTCATGTTGTGTTAAAATCTCTATTTGCATATTTTATACTATAAAGAATTTTCAACCTTACAAATAATTTTTTAACATACACAACTGGAAATTCTGGACAAGGGTGGTCAAAATTAATGTTGCCCATCCTGTTAAAAAGGGTATTTGACATCAATGGTCCAGAAGAGATTTTTTCAAATTCATTATTTCTAATTTATAAATTATCTAATATAAATATTAAATTAAAAAGTTAATGAAATCTTCTGGAGGAGAATTTAGACTTCCATAGATATTTGTTTCGGTATCAAAGGCCTTAAAATGGGTTAATAGATTATTAACATTTAACGTCTCACATTCTCTTCCAAAAGATTTGCAAGTATCGCAGGAATGGTTTTCTAAAGTTTTCTTTAAAAGATAGCCACATACATAGTTAAATGCATTTTGAGTTTGTATATTTTCTTTTGTGTAGCTATAATCAGGGAGAACAAGGGCTTTAGAGTTTTCTTTATCTTCTTCCTCTATAATTTGTCACATTTGTTGACATCATATTTAATAATATTTCAAACAAATCATTCCGGCAATTCATATGGTTTGAATGAAAATAATTTTGGCAGAACAACTTGCGAAAACCCCTTTCAAATTGAATCGGAGTAGGATTTACATTATTACCACTTTGTTGCCTCATACTGCCAAAAAAAATTCTATACAGTCTGTGGTAACTCTTCTGGTTTTTAAATACATAAAATTTGCTTTACGAAGTTTTCCCATAACTGTAAGACACTATTAATAGTAACAATCCAACATTTATTAAAAACCGTATTAGTTATATCTTGGTTACCTTCATTAAATATTTTTAATTCTTTCAAAAATGTAACAGCTTCAGCAAAAAACTCTATTTGAAATTTAGACCCATCAAAAACATTCTTATATTTATTTGAATGCCTTAATGAAAATGAATTTAAAAGGTCAAAAAAGGTTATTGAACAATTCGATTGCCTCAATTGTGCCAATGGAATCGGCAGGAAGTGCATTTAAACTTAAATATGTATTCATACCACAAGCTACTGTGTGGCTAATAACTTGTGCAGTTTTAATTTTAATGCGGGCCTTAAATATAGCAGGAGTTTCTAGGCCTTACAAGATATCTGTTTCGTAATTCTTTGAAGGGTTCTTTTGGTAGGAAGAGTCAATAATTTGCTAAGGTAGCCATAGGCACGAGGGCTCAAAAATAGAGAGTCAAGGCAAATTGTTTCAATTCTAATGAATATCGCCTCGATATGGGTTTTTTGTCTTTTAAGGCAGCATGTGCTTTTACTATATAGGAGTGGCCTACTTAAAAATACGTCACATATTTTATTAAAATCTTGTAATGTCCAAGTTTTTTCTTCCTCAAGAATCCTTTTGGTAGCTTTCACTCTTCGTAAGCTCCTGATTTGAGCCCTTAATTTCTGTTTGCGAGGTGTTTGACTACTTAATGTAGCCTCTGTCTGTGTCCAGCTTGTAGGTGAAAGTAACAGGAGCGGTGACGGCTTGAGCTAGCCTCTTGAGATGTACATGGACCTAAAGAACATAATTGTGTTAGGTTAAATAGCACCAAAAACCTTACAAACATAAAACTTTGTGTTTTTTTATTGCAGTGATAATACAATCTATTTACAGTGTGTCCTCAGATTAGGTTAATTGTAAAAGATTGCACGTGTTTATGTTTCAAAAATTTAATTGTGCAAGTCGTTACTTCGTAGAAATTAATCATAATAACATGAATACAACACTTACTGTGTTCTTTACCACCGTTTAATGTAGCAAATACTACTGCAGTTTTGGTACTTTAGCATGCAATTTTCAAACGTGATTAGTCAATAGAGTAAATATAGTCAGTGCTCCTCGGTTCTTCTTAAAACTAAAACTTTACTAAACTACTTTTCACATATTCATTATCCAACTTACCAGATAATATATCCAGGGGTTTCACAGAAGACAGTTGAGAAACTGAGGATAAAGAAGCTGGAGTAACCATTTAATCTGAAAAAGGAAAAACATCTCTTAATATTAAAAAAAATTGTTACGAATAACGTAAACGTTCAATCATAGGGCTCAGTATCTTATGAACAAAAAGTTTTATATGACACTGCCTATACAATACCTTGTACTCCCCTGACAATATAATAACCTTTTTGGAAGGCTATTCTATGGGGTTTTCTTCAAGCTCTTCTCGCGTTCTGGTTAAATGAGAAAACTCGGTAGACACAGCATCTGGCAACAACGTTTTCTTTACATTGCCTTTTGAAATATGTTTGTCACGAAAATGTAATTCACAAAGCCTATAATTCTTGTGCACTTCCAAAATCTTAGGCAATAAATCTTGCCTATTACAAGCTTCTATCCAAATTCGAGCACTGCAAACAATGCAAAAATGAATTAATATAAGTACGAAGCATTTTCTATAACCAATATAGTTACAAGATAATGGTGATACCAAGTGTATCTACAGGTGATGTCGGTGTGATACATATTGTTTTAAAGTTTTGATTTTTATTTTAATTTCGAATTTCGTTTTAAACCTAGCTATACTAAAAATATATGGCTTTTTTCCGGAAATTTAATCGTTTTGTCGTTTTTTTTTTTAAATTACACATTTAATTATAATTACCTGTCATAATCCTTAGGAAATCTAAAAAAGGCTTAATCCTTCACCAGTTTTTGATTGTAACAGCCACGATATGCACAATAATACCCAGACATCTTACTGTTTTTTATTCACGAGTAATCCACAGAAACACAATTTCATCCACAAAGCACAGGATACACATGGCTAATGAAACCGACGCCACCCCGTATACAATTCCAAGATGGCAACTGACAACAACACAACCTAGTTGGCGCATGTGCATACAAAAACGGTCAACGCGGGAAGCTTTGTTGTCGCTTCTCGGTGGTGTATATTCTCGGGTAAAATGTCGTCCAATCAATAAATCGTAAGTCTGGCAATTATTATTAACAACATACAAAGGAACCGTACGAGTAAAGGAGGGTGTATGAAAACTAAACCAGGGAAGATTTCACAACTAAAACATTTACTATAAGTCGAGGTGCTCAATACAATATATCTGAACCATCATTCAATCATGCGTAACCCGTACTGGTCTCCTTCTCCATTCCGAGCCCCGTTGTTTTCGAGTTCGGCTGTCGATGTTATGACTACTGCTAGCCGCATCTCACATTCGCGATTCGGGGTGATGTCATTGGGCCAGAGCATCACCGATTGCTTACATTCGGCTTTCTTGACTCAGGGATTGTCCTCGATCCCGGCATTGACTTGGTACAAACTAATTATATCTTTAATAAAAATATCCACAAGAAAAAGGCGAGGTAACAACAATCGTATATTAGACTTCTCTTATTCTCAAACCAAAGCAGACTAAAACCTAAATTAAAAAACGTATGCGGCCCCCGCGTCTTCCAGCGGCAGCTATGTTCTCATTCCGGGCGCCGGGAGTGGGATACGCCCACTATATCCGGGTTATACACCCAAACATCGGTGAAATCGGAACCGCATTTGATATTGCCGATAACAGTCGGTCAACCTGACAACCCTTCACGTCCTCGTGAAGATAAATCTGTAACAATAACGAATATGTAAACAACCCTTATGGGGTTATTTAAAAATTGAAAAAAAAAGGTTAGACTTTAACAAATTGGTTTAATAAAAAACTTGTGTATTCTACAATAGTTGAAAAAGGAGTGAATATTCATATCGCCAGCTCTGCATTAAAGAACTAGAACATCTAATGTTTACACAAAAGGCACGGTTGACGTGTTTTGATTCAATCCAGCATCGCAATAGTTTTTACTGCGGCCATGGGCGTAGAAAATTGCCAACAGATTCGGCCTTCCTGATTTTACTGATTGTCCTCAATCAGTCCTACAACATACAAAATTGGAATTAACTAAGTATCCCTTTATTTTTTCTCATGTTTCGGATGTCGCACACCATACATGATTACGATCAAAGCAGGTATTTGACATCGTACACGTTTTCGGGTAAAACTACCATACACGTATACGATGCCGGATACTCATTTCAGTAGGTACAAGGGCGTCATGTATGCGTTCGGGTAAAAAGACCATACATACATGCGACCGCCATAAACATCGAAGAACCGGGCATCATACATGCGTTCGGGTCAAAAGACCATACAAGTGTGCGGATGCCATAAACATTGAAGAACCGGGCATCATACATGCGTTCGGGTCAAAAGACCATACATGTGTGCGGATGCCATAAACATCGAAGAACCGGGCATTATACATGCGTTCGGGTCAAAAGACCATACAAGTGTGCGGATGCCATAAACATTGAAGAACCGGGCATCATACATGCGTTCGGGTCAAAAGACCATACATGTGTGCTGATGCCATACCAATTTAGTAGCCGGGCAATTATACATGTTTTCGGGTCAAAATACCATACATACTTACGGATGCCATCACTATTACCTTACTTGCTCCTTCAATGTAATCCAAGGCTTCAGGTGATCAACGGCCCCACCATTTTATGCTTTCGTTTGCCAAGAATATCAACCAACTCGTATGGATCATTCAACTCGTTCTCGTGGTTTACAACCAAACAGTAATTCTGAAGGGTCATCCCTAAAACTCAATTAACGGTGCAATTTAAACCTCTTTGAACAGTCTTTACTTGAACGTCCTATATGTTATTCTCCAATCCGCCTTTGAATGCGGAAAGAGAACGAAGAATTGTGCGATTATACCGTTCGCATTGGCTGTTTGCTCGTGGGGTTGCCACTGCATTTAAAACGTGCTTAATTCCATTGTCTAAACAAAAAATTCGGAACGAGTGTGAAGTAAAGGCAGTTCCTCTATCTGTTATAATGCGCACTGGTATCCCAAAATATCAATTATATAACTCAGAGCCTTAAGAACATATCGTGTTTTCGTACTCTTTACTGCTTCTAGTATACAAAACTTAGTAAAGCCATCGACAATAATAAATAGTTGTGTATTTTTTTTTTGTCTTACTGGTGATAAAAAAACTCCACATGGTCCATATATAAGCAATATATTGTCGCCTTACATTAACACATTTGCTAGGATTTTTGTGAATTTTTTCTCGAATTTCTTGAGAAAATTGTGTTCCACATGACAGTTTGCACTTTTCAGTACACACTTCGTTCATTGTTTTTGGCTCCGTTACTCGACTTCCATTATCTGTGGTATACTCGAGTCCCGAAAGCCTTTTCTGTTTTATAATATTGTTACGAATTTCTCTTCAAATTATTCACTTCTTCAATTCCAACACGTTTATTTAACAATCTACAACTCGTGGATCTTAACCATGTAACATTCAAAACATAACTAACTCACTCCTAGCAACAACACCAGTATTTATAAATTTTACATTTTCTAGAAAGTTCCTTTGACATCTAGAATATCTAATATGTCATTCCATACAATTCTTTCCTAACAGCTAGTGTATAAACTAAATAGCCTAATATGTAAACTATAAAACTTAATAAGTGTCAGCTGTCACAAATGTCACTTTTACAAATGTCACACTGCTCCCCTCTTCAAAGTTATTCGTCCCGAATAACACTGTCTTCAGTCCTAGGCGGTGGATCTTCGACGACAAACCACTCGGGTGGATTATGTCCTGTGTACTTTGCGAGCCTTTCCAGATGGACCACCTTCGGCTTGCTTCTTGGAGACAGCTGGATGCGGTAGACCAGGTCGTTGATTTTCTTTATTATGGTGTACGGGCCTTCCCAGTTGCTCTGAAGCTTTGGACTTTTTCCTTTCGTCCTTTTTGGGGCGTACAACCATACTGCATCACCAGGCTTAAATGCAGTCTTTGTTGATGTAGTGTCGAGACGCTGCTTCATTTTGTCGCTGTGAATTTTCAGCTTCTCCCTGGCAAATTGGTGGATCCGGTCCATTCTCTCTCGCAAGTCCTCCACAAATTCTGGCAAAGATCGTTCCTGATTTTCTTCTACTGGATGGCCAAGTATGAGATCAGTAGGCAACTTCATCTCTCTTCCAGAGGTCAGCATAGACGGAGTGTAGGTAGTCGACTCATGCTGGGAACTTCGATACGACAGCAAGAACAGAGGCACCAATTTGTCCCAGTCCCTTTGATTTTCAGACACAAATTTAGACAGGTAGTGGCATATGGTCCTGTTATGGCGTTCAACCATGCCATTCGACTGGGGATGAAGCGCAGTAGTTCGGGTTTTCTTGATGCCCATTATTTTCATTACTTCTTGCCACAGCTCTGATTCGAAGTTTCTTCCTTGATCAGAATGCAGTTCGAGGGGTACTCCGTGTCTAGCTATGACATTCTCGATGAACGCTTCGGCTACAGTTTCTGCTTCTTGATTGGGGAGGGGTACTGCTTCGGGCCATTTCGAGAAATAGTCCATTACCACCATCAAATATTTGTTGCCACGGTCGGTTACAGGTAATGGTCCAAGAATGTCCACTGCTACCCTCTCGAATGGTGCTCCGGATAAGTACTGCACCATTTTACCACGGCTTCTTGTTTTTGGTCCCTTTTTTGGCAGAGCACAGATCACATCTCTTGCACCATTCTTCGACGTCTCGGCGACAGTTTACCCAATAAAATCGGTCCCTTACTCGAGCCAAAGTCCTGGTTACTCCAAAATGTCCTCCGGATGGGCTGCTGTGAAGCTCTTCTAGCACTTGGTGGATTCTTGCTTTAGGCAAGACCAACTGGTAGACCGCGGATACTCCATCGGGGCTCTCCCACTTCCGATGCAGTAGGCCATCGCGTAGACAAAGGGAACTCCATTGAGCCCAGTATCCCTTTATAGTCGTACCATATCTGGAAACTTCCTGCCAAGTTGGTCGAACTCCATTCTTTAGCCAGTTCCGGATTAATTTCAGGTCACTGTCTTTCTTCTGACTCTTCTTTAATTCCTCCGAGGACCATTCATCTTCAACCTCTATCGTTGTTGCCATTAACAATTCATTGCAGGTCTCGTATGAAGATTCTTTAGTCTCAATCTTCTGGCAGTAGCGGCATTTCTGTTCTAAACAAGGTCTTCTTGATAATGTGTCTGCATTACCATGGGTTTTTCCACTCCGGTGCATTATTTTGAAATCATACTGTTGTAGTCTCTCCATCCATCTTGCAACTTGTCCTTCCGGGTTCTTAAAATTCATAATCCACTGCAGGGCGTTATGATCTGTCCTAATTAAAAGTGTCTTCCATAAAGGTAACTGTGAAAATGCTCCAACGATTTGATGATGGCCAGTAATTCTTTCCTTGTAACACAGTAATTTCTTTCTGCTTTGCCTAGTGTCTTGCTGAAATATGCGATAACTTTTTCTTCTTCGTCTTGAACCTGGGATAAGACTGATCCAATTCCATGTTGGGAGGCATCACAATCCAAAATAAACATTCCATCTTGTTTAGGGTATGCCAAAACTGGTGCTGTAGTTAGGCGCTTCTTCAGTTCTGTGAAAGCTTGCTGGCAGTCTGGAGTCCAATCGAAGGTAACATTATTTTCGGTGAGCCGATGTAGTGGCTTGGCAATTTTTCCGAAGTCCTTTACAAATTTCCTGTAGTAGGTACACAGTCCAAGAAAACTCCTTACTTGATGTTTATCTTTTGGTCGGGGCCACTCTTTAATTGCAGAAATCTTCCTGGGGTCGGTTTGAATTCCGTCGGCGGATACTATGTGTCCTAGAAATTCTACTTGTTTTTGAAAAAGGGAACATTTCTTTGGATTCAGTTGTAGGTTGGCATTTCTGAATTTACCGAAGATATCCTCCAAATTTTTAAGATGTTCTTCAAATGATTTCCCCATTACAATGACGTCATCAAGGTATACCAAGCAAGTTTTCCACGTCATTCCTCTGAGTACTAACTCCATCAGTCTCTCAAAAGTGGCCGGTGCATTGCAAAGACCAAATGGCATAACTTTAAACTGATAAAGTCCGGTACCAGCAGAGAATGCTGTTTTCTCTTTATCATCTGGATGAAGTTCAACTTGCCAATAGCCACTCTTTAAGTCCAACGTTGAAAACCATTTCGACTCTGAAAGTGTGTTCAGGGTGTCGTCGATTCGAGGTAGAGGATAACTGTCTTTCCTAGTCACATTGTTCAGCTTGCGATAGTCCACACAGAATCTTGTTGTGCCATCTTTCTTCGTAACTAAAACAACGGGTGAAGACCATGGGCTCGATGATTCCTCGATGACACCTTCTTTCAGCATCTTATCGATCATTCCGGTAACTTCATTCTGTTTAGCGAATGGTAGTCTTCTTGGAGCTTGCTTTATCGGTGGGTTCTTGCCGGTGTCTATACGATGTTGAACCAGACTTGTTCTGCCGGTGATGTTTCCATTGGCAAAGATATCTTGATATCCCTCGAGGAACTGTCTAGCTTTTCTAGCTTCTTCCGGCTCCAGATGGGCAGCATTCTTGAGCAAGGATTCTGCAATAGTCGGATCACGTACCTTTGTTTGATTTAACTGAGCTCGGTTAACTTCCTCGCATTTAACTACTCTTTCGACTGGCTCACAACGTCCTAATACTTCATTCTTCTTAAGGCTAATCTTCTTGTCCGATATGTTGGCAATTCTTACAGGAATTTGGTTATTCATTTGTACTAGGCTTCTTGCAACCAATAAGCCATCGTTCCTTTCGCTCGCCTCGACTATTCCGGTACTCAGACCATTTCCATCCAATTTTGCAATGATGATGTTCTCTGATCCTTGGGGAATTTGGATGTCCTCTTCAACTATGATCCTTCTTGATTTATTGTAGTCTTGAAGTTTGGGGGCCATAACAATTTCTTCATTTTGAATTTGTATAGTTTTGTTTTTAACATCCACGACAAAACCATGTTTACTCAGTATGTCTAGTCCTAATATGCAGTCGTCTCTGATATCGGCTGTTAAAACTCGGTGATACATGATTTTCGAACCCAGTTGAATTTTTACATTTAGCTCGCCATGTACAGGAATCAATTCTCCAGTAGCTGTTTCCAATTTCACATGTCTGGATAATTCCTTTGATGATTTTGGCAGAATGTCAGGCCGCAGAATAGTTCTTGTAGCACCGGTGTCAATTACAAAGGAACACCATTTATCGTCCAAGTATCCATGGACTATCAGGCTTCGTTCGTCGCTACTTATTTTTGAGACAGAAATCTTGGGGCATTGAGTATAAGTAGTCGACACGCGCCCCCTAGCATCGACTAATTGTCGTTTCCCGAATTTCTTGCTGGTGATCTGGAACGAGGCTTTCGGTCTGGGGTTGGGGAACGACTAGTCCTATGCTGAGAAGTCTTCAACGTCCCATTTTCTTCTCTCCAGTTTCTCTTGTCTGGACTCCTGGATCTTGATCTCGAATCTGGCTGTCGATCTGGTGAGTTCGTTCTTGACTGGGACCTTGACCTAGCCCTGCAAAAACGCTGTAGGTGCCCAATTTTTCCACAGTTGTAGCAGCGCCTGGTTTCCTTTTGTGGTGAGTTCGACTGTTTGATTTCATCCAATGCTCGCATTATTTTCTCCATGGTCTCGGGAAGTGATTGGCATTCGTCGAATTTAACTTGCCTTACTCTGGATTTGTAGCTCCTCGATGCTTCTTTAGCTGCTTTAAATTCCAAAGCAGCTACGAGTGCATCACTAATCGTGGTGTGTCTGCCAAGCCGCAAAGCTTGCTGCATTTCAGTGTCTACTAGTCCATCAATAAAAGTCTGTATGCCAATTTGTTCGAGAAATTCTTTGGGTGCTTGAGGGTATGCCAAATGAATGAGTCGTTCGATGTCAGCTTCATATTCTTGAAGAGACTCATTACTTCTTTGCTGCCTGCTCTTGATCTGGGACTGATAAACTTGGCGGAGATATTTGTGTCCATACCTTATTTCTAATGCTCCTACAATCCTGTCGTAATCGTTTTGCTGTTCTTCCGGGATGCTCTGTAAGATTTCTAGTGCCTGACCTCTGAGAGATATGACCAGCGAAGTAGCCATTTCTTGTGGAGTCCATCCGTTGGCCTTTGCGGCAGCCTCAAACTGTCTGCGATACATGGACCATGATGACTGTCCATCGTACGTAGGAGGCTTAAGCATTTTGTGTACTGACCTTTCAGTATGCATAAGGCTTGAATGTTGTAACGGAGTAGCTGGTGAGGTCGAACAATCTCCTGAATCGGCTATTGAAGTACGATGTAATTGGTGCTCCAGCCCTTCTATCTTTTCCAGTATTTCTTTTTGTACCTGCCGTTTGGTGTCCTCTAATCTTCTTTCGAGTCTTCTTTCGATTTCTTCCCTATTCTCCTGAAACTCCTTCTCAATTCTATTGACTTTTTTGGCCTACCTGGTCAATCTGCTGTTCCACGCCATCAATCCTCCCAGAAAATGCATTCAACCTGGTGTTTATTATTTGTTGAGACTCGCAAATTTCTTGATGACGCCTCTCCGCCTCGTCTCGGTCCTCTTGTCGTCGTCGTTCGTCCTCCTGTCGCCGCCGTTCGTCCTCTTGCCATCGCTGTTCCTCTCGCCTTTCTGCCTCCTCACGGTCCTCCTGTCGCCGCCGTTCGTCCTCCTGCCGTCGCTTTTCCTCTCGCCTTTCTGCCTCCTCACGGTCCTCCTGTCGTCGTCGTTCTGCCTCCTCACGGTCCTTTCGTCGTCGTTGTTCGTCCTCCTGTCGTCGCTTTTCCTCTCGCCTTTCTGCCTCCTCACGGTCCTCCTGCCGTCGTCGTTCATCCTCCAGTCGTCGCTTTTCATCCTCTTGCTGTCGCTTTTCTTCTCCTTGTTGCAAAAATTTTAGAATCTCACTCACATCCATCGTCGTCGTTTCCTCGTCGTATCTTGTTGCCCGCGTATTCACCATATACAATTTTTCCTCTTCAAATTCTTCGATAATCCCACCGCTGTCACCAAAATGTTACGAATTTCTCTTCAAATTATTCACTTCTTCAATTCCAACACGTTTATTTAACAATCTACAACTCGTGGATCTTAACCATGTAACATTCAAAACATAACTAACTCACTCCTAGCAACAACACCAGTATTTATAAATTTTACATTTTCTAGAAAGTTCCTTTGACATCTAGAATATCTAATATGTCATTCCATACAATTCTTTCCTAACAGCTAGTGTATAAACTAAATAGCCTAATATGTAAACTATAAAACTTAATAAGTGTCAGCTGTCACAAATGTCACTTTTACAAATGTCACAATATTTTTTTCCATGTTTCTTCTTTACGTTTTTCTTTTTCGACTTTTTTTGTTCTAGTTTTTATTTGAATCACTTATTTATGAAAGGATACAAGTCACTAAAGGTTAGTTTTAAGATATCTGAGGAAAACTATCTATAGTTATTAGTTATAACTTTTTCTTTTTTGTTTTTTGTAAAGTATGATGCACATCTACTAAATATGTTTGATTCTTGTCAGTTTTAATTTTTTTTTAATGTAAATTAGTTTTTCAGTTATATAAAGTTATCGGACTTATATCCTTTCATAAATTAAAATATTAATTTTAGCTATTATTTATTAATTTCCTTAAATTTGCTGTAACAAAAAACCAAGTTTTAGATGAAAACGTGTTATTTATTTAACAAAAACCTACGTATCCAGTTAAAAATATTTAAGCAAAAGTACACGTATATTATAGCCTTAGTCTTCTTCGGCTTCTGTGGTTGGCCATTCTTGTAGTGTATTATAATATTCTTCAAACTTCTCAGGTACGTACTTTATAATTTTTGTAATGTCGTTCATTTTCTTAATATTAATGGGAATTTTTTCTTCTCCATAAGCTTTTTCAATTGGTAAGCTTACCGTATCGGTGTTTGTGTTTCTTAGAACAAAAGAGCTTGTCTGAAGGCCATCAATAAACTTACGCGCCTCAACAATGCCTTTTCTTGTGTGGTCATATCGAAACTCCATAAAACTAGCAACCGCGAATGATTCCTTTTGAGCACGTGGAATAGATCTACCACAACTTTCTATCGACAGACAAGTTTTTTTATAGTACTTACACCACCAATTCTTGAAATCTAGAATATCTCTTCCATTGACCATTTCAACAGTAAATTTTTGTCCTTTTGCCGAGTTACAGATAACTTCGCAAACTTCTTTGGGTGTGTAGATTCTATCAATACGATTTAATTTGCGTTTAACTAAACCAAAATCACGATCACATGGTAAGAAAAGAATGTCCTCGGATCGGAAATTTGTGCACTATTTTTTCAAACATTCCGGTATCTGTAAGGGCAAGACAAAACCTGATCATAACATTGTTCTTATTTTGGCCGCCGCAACCGTCACTATAAAGATGAAGCTCCTTTACTGAAGAGGGTACATTCTGCTTTAAATATTTTAAGATAAAAGAACATGTCTCATTTGGACCCTTCTTAGCTATACCTTCTTGATATAAAAAAAACTGTGCTGACTTATTCTTTAAGTTGTGTATACTAAAAGGAAACACAGAGATTTGCCGGAAGTAAAAAATGTCTTGAACAGGAATTGATGGCAGTGGAATGTTCTGCATGTAGTCAAAACAAAGTCCGAGCACAGAGTCATTTTCTGAGCACAATTTTTCGGTGACCTGAATGCTATTGTTAAATTTTTTGGCGCGTCTCTTATGTACCATAAGCTCTGCCAGGGCCGCTCGCTTAGCTGTTTCATTCAAACTAGAACTTGTTACTTTTATATTGAGCTCTTCACATTGGCAGCACGTATCCACTTGTGGTCTTCCAAACTTGTAGTCAAAATGTTCCTTAAAAATTTTATAATAGGTGGAGTATTTTACATTTGTTCCAGGATGTCTTTCTTTAAATAAATTATGCATAATTCTCACGTTTAATCTAGCATCCAGGTAATTATATTCCCTAGAAGAATAATGACTTTGTTTGACAGGAAAAGCAGATATGTGCTCTCGAACAATTTGAATTATGTTGCCAGGTATGGTTTTTCTATTATCTTGCTTACCTCTTAAGTCTCTTGGCGATTTTCCAAGGTTAAGAAGAGTTTGAAGTCTTTGAACGGCCTTGGACGAAACGCTATGCAAGCTTAAAAGGCACTTTTACATACCTGCCGTCGATCTGCTTGAATATTAACAAAATATTTAAAAGACGAGGCTCTTAAGGAAGCTTGTTCATTACGTGGACGTCTTTTCTTAATAGGTTGTGATAACATTAAACCTTGTAGGTATATATCCTGTTCATTTTTTTGTTTCGAAGGAACGGAACTTGTTCATAATAGCAATTCTCTGTTCTTCAGAAATCTTTTCGAAGCATTTAAATTTGCACCTACAATAAGTAATTTTATAATCTTAAGGCCGCAATAAAACTTTTAACAAAAACTTACTTGCAAGGCTGCCCTATCGCTTTTCCTGGAACAATATTGCCCCGGTAATTTTTGTATGGAATTCCAGATAATCTGCTTTTTTTAATTCTGGAAGATTTGTACTCTTCTGTGTTTCTTACACCTTTTTTCCTTTTTTTAGTGAAATTTTCGCTATCACTCATGATGTAGTGTTTATTTATTTACAATAATATTATATTTTTAATATAAACAACGAAAATACAATCACGTTCACGTTCAAACAGCGACTGAAATAGAAACAGTTAACACATGTTTCTTAGTAAGACCGAGTGCGCCATGGAGTAACGCGCCGATTGCAGTGCGGCTAGCAAATTATTTATGAAATGATATAAGTCTCAGACTTATACCCTTTCAAAATTAAACGCTATGTTTCGTTCGATACCAAGAGTTAGTGGTATACGTGACTTAGATCTTTCCGTTACTAAACGATAGATACACCATTAGAGAAGAGATTCCCGGCAATATCTCATTTTCATAAAAAAGGTGACTTATACCCTTTCATAAATAAGTGATTCATTTTGTATTGAAGGGGTGTTACTTCCATAATTTTCTTCCTCACTTTATTCTTCGCTACTTACGTAATCGGGGTCCGCAACATCATCGTCGTCATCGATATCCGAAAATTCTTTTTCTGGGGTCTTATGACGAATTCGTTCATACTTCGGCAGTAATATGAAAATCTGCCAAAGTAGTCGAACGTGATGGAGTGTTATTCAAAGTTTTGTTCTGTTTCCTTACATCCTGCTTTTCCAGAAAATTTTTGCGTAAGTGTTGGAATGGTATATGTATATCACGGGACTAGGTTCATTCAATAGTAGTGGTGTTTTCTTTATTGTTATCTGAAAAAAAAAACATTTTTTTAGAAAACACTACGAATATTAAAAGTGGAAAATAATAAATTAACTAAGTAAATTAATAACGGCTAATTAATTTTAAATTGACAAGATGATCGTATTTATTATTTAATAGTGTACTAACTGTATTTAATGTTCATTTTACCTATTTATTTTTTTATAGACGTTTTGGTTAGCTAATAAAAGAGGTCCAGAATAATATTTAGAAAAAACTGTTGTACCTTCTGTCTCTGCTCCACCTTCATTCAGAACTAAGACTTCTTCATCATTGATTTCGGTTGAAATACTGTCACTATCAGGATCATGGTTGGAGAAATTTGGATCTGCATCTGAATCGTCTATGTCGCTCTCACCGCTATGCACGGGCGAGACATAATAATAATTAGTTTTTTCTCTCGTTTAACGTAAAATTGTTGGACAGTCTATATTAGAAGACGCGGTATAAAGATCGCCACTACATCCTGGTTGAGGGCTGTTGCTTGTAGCTTTTTCGACAATCCTTTCTGATACAGGATTTAGTTTTATATTGCTAATATAATTAATAAGTTTTCTTTGAGGATTGTTTGCGTGTTAGTCAGCAATTCCATGTCTAACAATTAAAGCCGTCCTATTTGAGACATTTATACTACCTACAAAAAAAAACAAAACCATCATTACCGTATATGGACATTAAGAGTTGTTGGTTAAATAAGAAAATCTAATGAGTGATAGAAAGACAGCAGATTCATATTTTAAGCATTATTTAGATAAAGATAAACTGTAAATTGAGTGCTAACCGCGGACTTCAAGTGTCAGGAGAACAAAAGGCGTAAGGTAACAAACGTCCGACTACAAGCTAATTAAGTAGCTCTTATCTAATACGAACAGCACCTACTGTCTTTGTAGATTATGATAGATTTTCTCATTTAACAAGTCGTGTGGTCCCCACCCGGCATATACATCTTTAATTTAAGGAAAAGAAGTAACACGTTTCCTGGTAAAAAAAATATTAAATTGCATCAAAATTATTTAGATATTTAGATATATGGCAAAAGGCTTATGTAGTTAATTAGTTAGCATTTTGACGGAAATTGTTACAACAAAAATGATATAAATCAAAACGAATTACAACAAAAGTGACCAAAATCAAATTATATTTAAACGTTGTATATCGGGTGTTGAAAAAATGTCGGTACCCGGAATAACTCTGTTGCAACGCATCGCAGCGGAAAATGTCAAAGGGAAAAGTTGTTTGGTTTCAAAAGGGGAATAGTTTGCAGTTTAAACCACCCCCCACCCCTCCACCTCCTTTGCGGGGGTGGGGGTAAGTTCAGTTTTTTTAAATGGAAACCCATATTTTTTGCGCGGATGGTGTTCTCCGATAAAAAATGAACATCTTTTGTTCGAAAATATTTTTTTGTCCAAGTTCATTCTTGCTCAATATTTGCTATAAACAGCCAACATAAAAACTGTGCGCAAATTAACTTCCCCTCCGGGAAACCCTCTGTTTTTCTCTTTTGCGCCGAAAAATTGCGAGAGAAAAAGTTGTTTGTATTCGAGGGGGAAAACGTTTGTACATCAAACAACCCCCACCCTCCAACCCCCTCAGCGGGGGTGCGGGGTGAGTTTGAATTTTCAAATGAAAACCCCTATTTTTTATTAGCGCATCATGTTGTTAGCTGGAAAGCGAACATTGTGTGTCTCTTTTCTCTTGTTCAGGCCCATCCTTTACTAATAATCCCCATGAGATAGCCGAAATCAAAACCTAAATAACTAAATTGTCCTGTTCACGGTGATTTTTGAGACGAGACCTCTATCGATTCGGAAAATGTGATTGAACAGATCTTGTACTTGGTTGCAAGATCGCTGCTGATTTCCCCAACCTCGATCATCAAGAGAGATCTGCTCTCCTCTTCGTCTGTTTATGGCAAATATTGGGCAAGAATGAACTTGGACAAAAAAATTTTCAGATTAAAAGTTGTTCATTTTTTATCGGAGAACACCATCCGTGAATAAAAAATATGGGTTTTTCATTTAAAAAACTGAACTTACCCCCCACCCCCGCAGAGGGTGGAGGGGGTGGGGGGTGGTTTAAATTGCAAACTATTCCCCCTTTGGAAACCAAACAACTTTTCCCTTTGACATTTTCCGCTGTGATGCGTTGCAACAGAGTTATTCCAGGGTACCGACCTTTTTTCAACACCGTATATACAGTTGACAACTAAAATGACATAACTTTATATAAAACAAATTTGACGACAGATTCTTATCCACATAACTGACTTAACTCAAAATAATAATAAAATTGTACTTACTGTTGTTTATCTCAAGTGACACAAATCAAAATAAACCGGTTTTAACGCATTCGCACAGCAACCTCACCTTACTAAAGACAAGGCACAACTAAAAATAACTTTGTTTTGTAGAAAGTACTAATAGGTACACACACTTAACTTGCACTTAAAGTGACACATGTGCCATCTAGCGGTCAAACGACAAAGTTAGTTACACTTTTTATTACTTTTTAATGTACACTTTTGATGAAATATGAATTATTATTTTTATATACAATTGCTGCTATAAACTCAAAATTCATACTTTTTGAGTTGTCGTTTTAGTAGCAAGGGTGGGATATGTGAATGTAACATATGTGAAATATAACACTGATATAATGTGAAATATAAAACTGATATAATTTCGCACGTCTCGTCTCTCAATTCATCTCGAGATCGAATGCCAGTTCCCCGCGCGGTCGTCCCCGCTTGGCCATCCAATTCGCTGGATCTAAGGCTGGGTACACACGGTGAGGATTTCCGGAGAGAAATTCCTTGAGGAAATCCTCAGAGGTTTGCCGGAGCCGGACGGAGCCTCCACACGGCACCGCGGGTGACGTGAGCAAAACTGCACAGTCGTAACCATCTTACCAAAGACAAGGCTCACTTCTGTATATCACAATAAAGTCCTCCAACGCCACTTCCTTCGCGGACCTATTTTTAGTCTTCGACGTAACAACTACGAACAAACTAAAAAAAAAAAAACGAAAAAAACGAACCAAAACGCATAAAACAAAGAAAAATGAACACTGCATGACGAGGCGTCATGCAGTTAAAACAAAATAGTTTAAACCTTATAGAATAAGAAACAAAACGTTTTGTGCGATACATATAATTTTTTCCCTTGAAATTCGAAGTCGCCGCCGAGCGTATCCAAGCGTGTCAAAGCGCGTCAAAGCATGTCAAAGCGCGTAAAACCTGTTCCAAAACGACTACCTGCGGTTAACTCGCTTGGACAAAAGATAAAGCACAATAGGGCTTCCCTATTTCTCCAAAAGGGCTCTTGCCAGTCCGAGTGTCGTTTTGAGCAATGTGAAGAGAAATTAGATATGTCGTCGGATATCGCTGTTTGTAACTTCAGTGGCGGCCTCAAGAGTATTCTGCAAATAATAAAGGTGCTGGAGGTGGAGATTGGCCCCCAGTTATACAATTTTTGCATTGAAGCCGACGTCAAACGGGTCCAGCGCGCCAAGGCATCTTTGAGCGACGCTGCAAAAGAGGCGCGCGCGCTCAATCGTTCAACGAGGAAAGAAGCGGACAACGAATTTTTGAACCTAGAAGGTCAACTTTATGGTGCTGGGATTGCAGACTAACGATAAACATTTTTTTACCACAAATTTTTCATTCTTTTCCATAGATTCCATATCATACGTTTTTCCCGAAACACGGTTTTTCAAAATGGCACGCAGCATAACTCGAACAATTTTCATTATTTTGACTTGAAAATTTTACCAGATGTTAACAATCTAGAGAACATCGTATGGGATTTTGTATAACTTAATTTGTTGATTTTTAATTAACAAAAATCTTGCCCTTTTTTACCTAAAAAATCAAACTTTTTGTCAAACGCCTGCCAAATTTTCAAAAATTAATATTTTTAAAATTCCGTACGATGTCTCTAGCAAAAAGCCTCTGATTAACGCATTTTTTTTATTTTCTTCCAAATTCAAATTTGCTCCCTCTGTGCTGCGTGCCGCGGAGCTCTACAACAAAAACATGGCCAGGGAGGATGGCTGCAGAGCCGCTATTTTGTGTTTTTTTTTTGTGTGAAAAAAATTGATAATAAAGTCTAATGTATTCCCGATAACACTATTGCAACGTTTTTTTCAAAGACCTTTTTTTATCGCGAGAAAAAAAAATCGCAAAGAAACACATCTTTTCGAGCGGCTAGAGTGGCGTAACAGGCAAAGTTCGGGGCAAAACATATTCCCTTTTCAAAAAATTTGTTGAAATACTTTACAATTAAGCCGAGTACTTCACTAGCGAGTAACCAATATGAAGACTGAAGGTCCTAGTCTACTGAAAATGCTTATATACTAATATTAGATTTGTTTATCTTAAGGTGCCTAAAAGTCCTCTGACATCAGATATGTAAATGGTGACGGCAACGGTGCCCAAAGGGTCTAAAGGGATGGTCACATTATATGTGGGCATAACTAAGCAACCAGACCGGCGGCTTAGTAATAACAAAAAATACTGGACATTGGCATTTTGTGGCATCAAAACCTTCCTGAAAATAACGATAGTTACATGTAAGATGTGTTACAAACGTTACTTCCAGCAGACGCAAAACTTCGATGGATCAAAAACTCATATAAAATCAGCATAAATACAGTCTTTAAAATAACTACATGGCCTTGGAAACCGTGATAAGTGACAAGTGGCTTTGAAAATCGTGATAACAATCCATTAGTTTCAATCTCCATCAAAAAGATCATTCGCTGGTTCCTAGTTAATAAGTAAATAGTTCTAAGTAGGTAATTTGTCCTTCTGGAAAATGATATTTTATCTTCCTGCAGGATCTATTGCATCTAAAATATCACTAGCATCAAATTCACATATCTCTCGACAACCAGTAACTGCTATTTCTACTGCCTCATTTCTTTCACATAACCAATTCTTTTTTACCCCTTCTTAGCAAAAACATCTTCATTACATGTAAATTCTAACTCATCATTACTACTAAATATTTACATCATCATTACGCTAAACTACACTAAACTCTAAAATCGCAACATGACCATAACTGCTCATAATATTATTTTGCTCTTATAGAATATTTTCGATCAAGTACTCTTCCAAGGCATCACATTTATCGCATATTCTTAAGGCACAAAATTTGACGCAATTAGCGTTGATATACAATAGTATGAATATTATGTTGGTATTGTCAAGAGACTATGGGAACTATATCTTTGACGCAAATTTTTGACATTTTACCTCATAGCACGTTGACGCCGACGTGGTACAGCGGTGGTGTACTGCAGTTTTTACTGAGATTCGTCGGTGGCCAGCGGTGGTACCCTGATCACTTTCAATGTATTTTCCATTCTTACATTTTAAAGAGAGACTTTGATATTGAACATACGGCTGTAGAAATGGTACATATTGTTAGGTGTACCACCGGTGGCGCCGTGGACATATTGTGGTTGTTCCAGGCGAATAGAGTAAAGGTATTGAAAAGTTTTATTTTCGAAACGAACAGGAATATTTTGAATTAAAATATAACTTCAAATAATATTAGGTATATGATAATATCACTTACCTTAAGTTCACTTAATAAAACAAATAATATTTGTTTCATTAACCCTGTAGGCAGGGCGCCACCAAATGTGACAGAAAGCAGGGCGCCGGGTCTCACAGACCGAACGTTTTGAGAATCGCAAAGTCTCACAGACCCGGCGCACAGTGGCGCGGAGCGCCACTGTGCCACCCAAATTACTCTACGACTCACAGGATTGATCCGTTTTAGACGTGCGTCACCTTAAAATGTTCGTCTTGAGTTTGCCTATCGACCCTTGTTCCGGGATTTTTTATTTCGAATTTTATTTTTCTGTAATTTGTGTCCAAAAATTTACTTTCATGGAAAAAATGGCGATTTTGGGTGCAAAAGTCATCCTAGCGAACGCAACATTGAGTTTTTACAAAACTTTTTTG